>JANVCL010000212.1:30936566-30946772 GCA_026546855.1 Erythroxylum incrassatum | reverse complement strand
TTTGGAAGAGTATAATCCTCATATTGCATCAAATGCAAACATTCTTAGTTTGAAACGGTTACTTGTGCATAAATTCATGTCTTCTGTTGTGTTTGGGAAAAGGAAAAGTACTAAATGCTTAAGGAAGGAGCTGTTTTAATTATGGTGCATCGATGAAATGCATAAGCCGAACATGTTCGCTCATGTTTCTCAAACTTTGATCCCATTAGTGGGAAGAAAGGGAAACAGTTTAGGAATGGGTTATTTAGGGACTACTTTGGCTCAACATTTTGAGATTGACGTTAGTGAACTAATCTTCCTGGATTATGTACCATACTTAAAATGTTCGGAAATCATAGAACACAACAACATGCAGCTCTGATATCCTCGGACACGTACAGCAGTGAAGCATAGGTTTTCAGGTGCAGCTTCAAGTTCTACACTTCAACCTATAGATGATTTTTCATCAAGTGAGGAGGAACAACAGCAACCACAGCAACAGCAATAACATGGTTAGGCCATGGTTTACACACTCATGGTTCAAAATAACATAAATACACAGCAGCAGCTGAATGAAATGAATCAACAACTGAATCAAATGAATCGACGAATGGACCAGATATCCCAAGATCTACGATACGTGAGCGACAAAATGCACAAGTCTTAGGAGATGTAAGGACTTGACATGTCATCTCCAACCCCATTGCCTCCGGGATCTCCACAAGCTTCGTGAATAGTACAACTAAGAGATTTGTACATGTGGATGAGGTAGATCTTAATTACACTTATTATTAATTATCTGCTTCTTAATATTAAATTTACTATTGTTATTGTTATTAATTTTGTACTTACTGTTAAATAAACTGAACTTTGATTCTTGTGATGGGCTAATTTGTAAGGTACAAAAGCAAAGTAAAAATTATAAACGTTTTGATTAACAAATTTATAAGCTGCAAAGACGAAAAAAATTTAAACATGCATAGCCGTGCGAGTTTCCCACAAATTCAAAACCTTTGCCACAAATTCCTAGAAATGCATTTTGCAAAAATTCAAAGCCTTCAAAATCCAAAACTCCATAATTCATTACTCATATATACTTAACAATTTCCCACATAATGAAATTACATTGCAGTAACATATTAATTAAACATTTTGGTAGTTAATGAATTACATTGCATTAACATATAAGAAACTATTTAAGAATTGCATAAGTCACCAACTTCCAGTAAATGTTAAGTTTGTTTACTTATGCAACTATTTAAGAATTGCATGAGTCACTAACTTCCAGTAAATGTTTACTTTGTTTACATCAGCAACCAACAATCAGTTTAAGCCTACATTATTATCATAATCATCTTTTACAAATACAAAACTTTTCAGGACGAAGGCAACTACGACATTTGTCAATGGAAATACCAACTCCTAAATTGTTTACTTCTTCCAAATTTGCATAACCAAATGTTTGTTGTGCCTGTAAATCAATATGCATGTTAAAAAATTCAAACAAAAAAACATGTAATGCAATTATTAAAAATAATTGAAATTAAGACAAAAACTTTCTTCAATTTACCATAAGTAAATCAGTCATGCGCATTAAAGGTGGGATAACAACACTAATATTTTGTTGACTTGTTTTAACATCATTGACCTAACATGATAAATGATTCAAAGATTAATAACACATTACAAACATAAAATATTACAAACAATAGAAACAAGTAGTTTAACAAAGAATACCAAAGGATTTGTTGCATAATGATGATGATTGTATAGCATTGTTGACTTATCCATATGAACACCTATTGGCTGCATTTCGTCGTTGTCATAACCAATTGGTTGATAAATAAAAATTTAAATTGTTTCAAATTATTATACCTATAAGACAATATTAGAAATAGAACCTGAGATTGTTGTATACAATCTTCATGATTGCAAACCATACTTGTCAAATCCTTACAAATAGAAACTGTCTGCATTTGGTATTTCTCATAAGCAATAAAAGCAAATTTTGTTGAAAACAAATAGCATAATACATGCAGACATTATTAATTACCTAATGCCAACCTGATGTTGATGTAATATAGGAGCTTATATGCTGGAGATAATATGAGTTTGTTGGGAATTATCTTCAGATTCCTGAATAAAGTTGTTTAGGCAAAATTTACTTAAAATTATCAGTATAAAAATAATATACATCATTTCAAAACTATATCACCAAAAGTTTAACCTGAGTATTGAAAAGGGGGATTACTGTTGAATCTGCCACATTTGTTGAAGTCTTGCATTTCTTCACATTCGTTCTCTTCTTTGAACTTTTCTTTAGTCCACCTCTCAATCTCTTACTTGATGTAGGCTTTGTCTTCATTTTCACACCTCTTATGTGATTCATTTTAGCAAAATTAATGTCAGCTTCATTCAGCACATTCATTTCAATATTTGAGCGTTGGCTAAACTCTTGATGTTATGATATTTGGTTCTCTTGATCAACTATTTCTTCACCTTCCAATTTCTCATCAACCATGTTCAACATGTTCAAAAGATGATCTTTCACAATTTTATAGGTATCTCTCCTCGCTGCTGCTCTTATAACCAATCGCATGCTTAATGTACATAATTCTTTATACCTTATAAATGACAGCAGTTTAGGATCCATATCAGTTTCATTGACAGTTGACTCCTTACTAGCAATCATCCAGCATTTTGCTTTCTTTGCCCATCTTTTCAAAATATACTTGCTTGGGATTGTTCAAATACTTTTCAAATTATAAACCTTCAACACATGAGAGCATAAAATGCCAACAAACTCAAACTTTGCATAACTACAATGAACTTCATCATTACATGAATCATAACTGACCAATTTAGAGTAGCTCTTCCTAGCAACACTGATTTTATATTTCTCAACCGTTCCATCTTCACCACAAAGACGAAAACTAGAATCATGACAATTATTCCATTGATCTTGAAAACATTTAAAAACTTATGGCATGTAGACAATAGCAATATGTTTTAAAATTTTAACCGATTCTGACAATGTTGGACTGCTGACATTACTTCTAAAATAAGCTTTTAACTCCTCAAATCGACGATCATCAATAAGCCTCTGGAAGTGATTAAAAATTATACTAAGTTATGCTGATAACTGACTACCTTTTCATCATACTATTCATGCTCTCACTTCGTTGGGTGATCATCATGTTTGCACACAATATTTTGCGCCCATAAACTAAAGCCCATTTTCCTTAATATGATACATACGTTTTAACCATTCATTATCTTCAAGTTCATATTTTTCTAACATCTTATTCCATGCAATGCGAAAATCTTCTTTTTCTTCATACTCATATATGCATGAGCTGAAATACCTTGAAAACTCTTTAAACTTAGAAAATACACCACTTAAATGGATGGCATCATTTTGATAAATGTGCCAAATACATAGTCGATGATGAGTCTTTGGTGATCTTGAAGTTAATGCCTTTGCGATTGCCACATCCTGATCAGTAAGAATAGTTGTAGGCTTTTTCTCAGACATCGCTCTATCAAATGTCTCAAACAGCCACTCAAATGTAAGAGCGGTTTCATCATAGAGGAGTGCAACACCAAAAGCTGTTGTTTGCCTAAGATGGTTGACACCGACAAACAAAGCAAGTGGACGACCCTCACCATTCTTCTTATAAGTAGTATCAAAGCACACTACATCACCAAAGTCTAAGTAGTCATTCCTTATTTTTGCGTCAGACCAAAATATGTTAGTAATCAAATCATCTTCGTCCACTTGAATGGTATAAAAGAAATTTGGATCTTCCACCTACATCTTATGCAAATATTATAACACCTTACGTGTATCTTCCTTTTTCATGTCTCTTGTTCGTTTACACCTTAAATAACTCTTGTAATCATCCGGAATAAAGTCAATATTATTTCTCCCACCTGCTTGTCTCAACATAAGATCATGAGATGCTTTCGGTCGAATTCCCACACCATTAGCCATTTCAATTTGCATTGCCGCAAATAAAGATATCTTCCTGTGACTTTTATACAAATGTGTTTTGTTTAGGGATGAAAGGTAGTGATTGTGCTCCTCCACAAATTGAATGACTTGAAATTTTCTAGTTTGAACACTATTCACTTTCATCCTTGCCTTACAACCAAATCTTATTTCTAACCATGGAGCTCTTACATACAAATCTCTTCTATCGGCCATCCGTTTACCCTCAGCACTACAACAAAAAAAACCTACAAATCAACTTACCACTTTTTATCTTTGTGACTTTTTCTTCTTCTAATTCCAAAGCCCACATGCTTCGCATAAGTTAAATAAAATTGATAAGCTTCTTCTTCTGTCGCGAACTGCATGCCAATTTTCGGTACTAACTCTCTTCTAACCAAATCTCTTACATTCATATTACTACGCTCGTTCCCAAAGCCAATATCATTGTTATGTTGCTCATTATCAATTTCATAATTTAAACTACAGTATGGAGTGGATGTACCATCCATTTTCACACCTGTGAAATTAACAAACGAGGAACATTATTTTCAAATATAATTATTAACACAACCAAAAACGACTGTTAATAAAACATAGGATGTTTTATTTTTTTCCATCCATATGTTATTTCATTCCTCTAACAGAAAAAGCAATCAGAGATTTGATGCTAAGTTGTTTCCATTTTACAAATGATATGTTTATGTTAATATTAACTACAACTTAATGTTAACCTACTCAACTATTGCACATTAATTATCACTAACGTCTATGTAAAACCAAAAGCTATAAACACTCCCACAAAAGTCAGAAACCAAAAAATTTTACACATCTTCAACACTTACTTAAAACATAAATAACAACCAACTCAACCTTCACATATTAATTTGAAAAGATGTATAGGAAGATGATGAAACAAATATATTTCATTCATAATTTTCGATGTGTACAGGAAGGGACTTTTATACTAACATTATTCACCCTATTGGCTAGGTCACTATCTATTGTAACATAAAAGGACACTGTACAGCTAAGGAAAAATACAGCTAAGGACACCTGTACAAAAAGGACTGAATAAAGGAGGATGTACGATGCTATGTGAGTGCGGTGGTCCTTGCAAGGATATTTGCTGATGTGGCCCACGCTCCAGACATTATAGACCATGACCCGAAGAAGAACCCAATTGGAGCAAGATTATCTCTGTCATTTAACACCCCCTCTTCAAGTCGGAGCTCCGGAGAAGATGACGGATCCAAACTTGAGAAGTAAATTGGTGAATGCGCATGCAGTAAGGGGCTTCGTAAATAGGTCAGCTACTTGTTGCTGGCTTCAGATGTGTCGAAGACAGATGAACCTTAGATTCACCGCATCACGAACTAGATGGAGATCTATCTCCAGATGCTTGGTGCGTTCATGGAAGATGGGGTTTCTTGAGATGTGAATCGCAGCGTGGCTGTCACAAAATAAAGGTATGGCATCTTGATTTTGTATTTGGAAACAGCTCAAGATCTGAACGACCCATTTGAGCTCACATGTAGTTGACGCTAGGCTTCGATATTCTGCTTTGGCTGAGGATCGACTGACTGTGGTCTGCTTCTTTGTGCTCCAGGAGATGAGGGATCTGCCGAGAAACACATAAAAATTGGTTAGGGATCGTCGGCGGAAGACGCAACTCGCCCAGTCAGAATCTGAGTACGCGGTGAGTCTTAGATTTGAGTCTGCTGCGTAAAATAATCCTTGGTTTTGCGTTCCTTTTAGGTATTTGAGTACGTGTTTGATGGCATCCCAGTGTGATTGTCTCGGTGCTTTCATGAACTGACTTAGTTGCTGGGTGATGTAGGTGAGATCTGGTCTCATAAAGCTCAGGTACTGTAGCTTTCCAACGATCCTCCTGTAGTACTCTGGGTCTTTGAGAAGCTACCCCTCATCGACGGTAAGTTTTCTTCCTGGTACTATAGGCGTCACGCATGGCTTGCTGTCGAGCATGTTAGTCTCTTGTAGGAGATCCCGTATGTATTTTCCTTGACTAAGAGTCATTCCCGCTTCTAATCTGGCTATCTCGACTCCTAGGAAAAACTTTGCATACCCTAGGTCCTTGATTGTAAAAGCTTTGTGGAGCTCTTGCTTAACAGTGATTAGATGGTCTTCCTCTGCTCCGGTAATGAGGATATCATCCACGTAGATGATGATGGTAATGAAATTAGAACCTAGGCCTTTGGTGTATAGGCAGTAATCTACCTTTGAATTTTTGAACCCCAATTGTTTGAGCTTTATTGTCAATTCCTTGTGCCACTGTTTGCCTGCTTGTTTAAGTCCGTAAATGGACTTCTTTAGTCTGCAAACTTCTCCCTCCTTTGCCTTCATGTAAACTTGTGGTGGTAGCATGCATAGTTCTTCCTCAATATGTCCATGTAAGTATGCATCATTTATGTCACATTACAGTATAGGCCATTTCTTCATGGTGGTTATAGCTAGGAATGTCCTTATGGTCACAACCTGTACTACAGGTTCAAAAACCTCTGAATAATCCACCCCTTCTCTTTGATTGAACCCCTTAGCCACCAGCCTTGATTTTAGTTTGTCCACTGTACCATCTGGATTATATTTGACTTTGTAGACCCATTTTGAAGCTATTGCTCTCTTCCCTTTAGGCAACTGAGTGAGAACCCAAGTTTGGTTGTCCTCTAGAGCCTCTAACTGTGCATCCATGGAGTCCACCCAATCTCTTGACTTGCTAGCTGTCTCATAGGATATGGGTTCAAAAACAGCAGATACATTCCCCATGAATTCTTTGTATTTTGGGTTGTGTGTAATATGAAATTTTGACTCTTTGTCTTCTGTCGTTCCTGCAGGACCAAAAAAACCAAACATGTTGTTAACATTATCGAGGGCAGAAGTGGAGTGATGAGCTAAAGCTTGGTGGATGTAATCTTCAAGGTATTTGGGTGGATTATGGATTCTTTGGCTCCTCCTCACATGGTTGTCTGTAATTGTGCTGTGACCAATGGGTATGTCTAGTTGAGGTTGCGGGTCTGTTAATTCTGGTGTGGGTTCAATGTTTTGTGAGGTAGGCAACTCTGGCGTGTCTTCTTGTGTTACTACCTGCATATCATCATTGCCTACTGTGTTGTGGGGAAAAAGGGGTAAAGGGTTAGGTTCAGTGGTTGTAGGTGTATTTGCTATAGGAAAAGTATTTTCACAGAATGTGACATCCCTTGAGCTAAAAATGGTTTTTGTGTTGATATCCATGACTCGATAAGCTTTGTAATCCGGCATATATCCTAGGAAAATTCATCTAAAGGATCCAGGGTCTAGTTTTGTCTTTTTTGGTGTTTTATCTAATGCGAAGCACAGGCATTCGAACACTCTTAAGTGTGCATAGGTAGGTTTTCTTTGATGCAGCTTCTCATATGGGGTTTGCCATTGCAGGACTTTGGTGGGAATTCTGTTTAAGAGATAGGTAGCAGTGAGAAGGGTTTCTCCCCAATATGATTTTGATAAGTTTGCTGTAAACAGTAGGGCTCTTGTAAGTTGTAATAAGTTTTCATGTTTGATTTCACCACCCCATTCTGCTGTGGGGTGTATGAACAACTTTTCTGATGCATTATTCCCTTTTCTGCAAAAAGCTTTCAGCACTTATGATTTAAAAATTCTTTCCCATTGTCTATTTGGACTCTAAGTACTTTTGCATCATACTGTTTTTCTATGGATTGGATAAAGTGGGTTATGGTAGGATATGTGTTGTCTTTATGTTTGAGTAGGAAGGTCTAGGTGGCTCTAGAGTAATCATCAACAATGGTTAGGAAAATTGAGATCCATCTAGACTAGGTACTCTATATGGCCCCCATAGATCTATGTGTAAAACCTCAAAGGGTTTAATGGTTTGTATTTTGTGTTTAGGCAAAGGTTTTCAGTGTTGCTTTGCCATAGGACAAATATGACAATTGGATAAATCGGATTTAAATCCTTTGATTTCATTGATATGCTGCATCTTTTCATCAAAAACATGTCCTAGTCTATTATGCCAAGTATTAACCGAAACAGTAGCACTAAACACAAAGTTTTGATTTTGGTAAAAATCTAGGGAGGGTCCTCTCAAGGTTCCTGGAGGTATCAAATTATCTTCTGTCAGCTCATACAACCCACTTCTGGCCTTGACAACAGCTATAACATTGTTAGTCTGAAGGTCCTGCAAAAACAATTCATTAGACATGAAGATAACTGCAATGTCATTTTGTGTGGTGAGTTTGTGCACAGAGAGTAGATTCTTAAAGAAGTTAGGGATATGTAGGACTTCATTTAGGATAATTTGGTTTCCAATGGAGGCTTCACATATATGTGTCACATGCTTCTTTGTGCCATCTGGCAAAGTTACTGGTTCATATAATTTGTTTGGTTCGTGTTTATTGCAAAAAGTAAGATCTGTGATCATATGAGATGAAGCACCTGAATCAACCAACCACATGCATTTATTTTCTGTATTGTGACTCATGCTATTACCTGCAAAGTTTGCAAGCCCTCCAAACTTTACCTCAGTCGTGTTTTTCCCTTTAATTGCCTTGGATATCTCCTGTTGAGTGAAGGCTGCCAAACCTTATGAAATCTGTCCATTTTTCTCATTCTGCTCATTAATCTCATGTGGAGTATCTGCAGGAGTATCAGCAGCTGCTACAAGATTAGCTTTGTTTTTCTGGTTGCTCAGTTCTTTGTACCAATCGGGCACTCCATGGATCTTGAAGCAAGCTTTAATGGTATGCCCAGATCTCTCACATTTCTCACAGTATTTGTCTTCCTTCTTGTTGAATGTCCTCCTGGTGTTTCTTCCACCTTTCTTGGGGTTGAAGTTGGTATGTCGTGCCATCATAGCTACATTTAGATTGCTGTCATGGTTGGAGTTTACTGCTTTTTGCTTCTCTATTGTTTGCTTCATTGCAAAAGCTTTATTGACCATTGGTAATGGTTCCATCAGCAAGACTTGGTTGACCATATGTTCATAATCCTCATTTAGTCCCATAAGGAATTGAACCAGTCTGTGTGTGTTGTCCTTCATAGAACTGGCTTTGGCAGCATCACAGGTGCATGTGGGTGTAGGGTTTAGGATAGCTAAATCATCCCAAAGTTTCTTTAGTTTAGTGTAATAAGCAAAAATAGTAAGATTACCTTGTTTAAAGGAACTGATTTCTCTTTCTATTTGATATAGCAGTGGCCTGTTGGCCTCCTCGAATCTTTCTCTCAATTCTTCCCAGAGTTCCTTGGCTGTGGGGAATGACAAGAAGGCATCACTTAGCTCCTTAATCATGGAGTTGAGGATCTATGACTTCACCATAGAGTCTACACGTTTCCATCTGGCAAGGAGTGCTCTATCTTCCATGGGTTGTGCACAGGTTCCATCAATGAAGGATAGCTTGTCTTTGGCACATAAGGCTATCATCATAGACTTGCTACATTTCAAGTAATTATTGCCATTGAACAGGGCAGTGACTAGGACCGCCCCTGGGTTTTCTGTGTTTGTGATAAAGTATGTTTCTAGGTCAGGATTGTGTGTACGGTTGCTGGCCTCACTATCATCGACCATGTTTGACATTCTGGGTATAGGTTAACTTGGATCAAGCCTTAGGCTCTGATACCATAAAAAGATGTATAGGAAGATGATGAAATGAATATATTTCATTCATACTTTTCGGTGTGTACAGGAAGGGACTTTTATACTAACATTATTCACCCTATTGTCTAGGTCACTATCTATTGTAACAGAAAAGGACATTGTACAGCTAAGGAAAAATACAGCTAAAGACACCTGTACAAAAAGGATTGAATAAAGGAGGATGTACGATGGTATGTGATTGCAGTGGTCCTTGCAAGGATATTTGTTGATGTGGCCCACGCTCCAGACATTATAGCCCATGACCCGAAGATGAACCCAATTGGAGCAAGATTATCTCTGTCATTTAACATAATTATCACTAACGTAAATGTAAAACCACAATTTATAACCATAAGCATAACGGTTAGATAACAATGAATACCAAAACGTTAAACAGAAACATACAACTTATATAACAATGAATTCTAAATATCTTCAACAATTATTGTAAAGAAAACATAAATAACAAATTATCTTTAACAACCAATTAGTAAATTGGTGATACTGTCGCCTGTAACCAAATATAAAAAAAATCACTTCCGTTAAAACAAATTAATGTAGTAGCGGTAAGCAGATATCGTTCCCACGAGGA
>JANVCL010000212.1:30912092-30922404 GCA_026546855.1 Erythroxylum incrassatum | reverse complement strand
CAACCCCATTGTACTTAAGATTTCTTTCTTCTTCCAAGATGCATTGTTACTACAATTTACAATAAGAACACACACATTTAGGGACAAGAAAACTAAAAGTTAAGCTGAACCCATCTAGTTATTCAACCAAATCAAACAAATAAACTCAAAAACTAACCGATTGATCTCATATAGATTGCAAAAAACAAACCCAAATAGTTGAACTTTGAGCATAAGGCCCAATAAACAAAAACAGTTTGGTGGGAAAATTTGCTTATTTTTGGACTAAAAGAATTTTGGAAAAAAAAGAAAGTTCTCATCTTTACTTCATTTTGCTTTCTCTGCTTCGATTTCCTGTAACCCCTGACATTGATCAATGGCCAAAGACACTGCCCAACTGAGCGCTGCTAAGGTATCGTACAAGAACGCCTGGTTGGAAGGAAACAGGCAAGAGGAAGCTTCGTGGGCGAATGTTATCCGGGAAATAGTGAAGAACAGAGGAGTCAGGAGCGTACGTGGAGGCTCTAAGGTGGTTGCAAATTGATTACGAAGTATCCATAAAGTAGTTGCCTGAGAAGCACTTGTTGCCCACTTGTCAGTCTCTCGGTGAAGTCTATCTTAGACTTCAACAATACCAGGTCCAACTAAATGTTTAATTAATTAATCTAGGATTAATGTTTAAGACGGAAGTCTTAAGTAGTTATTTTTTCAGTCATCCAAAAAAACTAAATGGAAAAAAGAAGTTAAAGCAAAAGATATTAGGGGTCGATAAATAATATCAAAAATTAATTAAACAGTATTCCCTTATTATAGTTTTCTCTGTAATATTTTTTGCAGTAATTTAAGTTTAATTTTTTTATTTAATAAATGGATAAATAAGTTTTTAATATTTTATTTTGTAATTTGATAAGAAAGTTATCAATTTTTAAGGTAATGTCATATTGCTATTCAACTATGTTTTTTTTGCTAATATTATTGATCAATTATATATAATATAATTGCTCATAAATAAAGTATAATTGTATTAATTATTATTTAATGTGACATTATTTCTCAAAAGATAATCGATAATTGTATTTGGTATCATTATTTAATAGTACAGATTATAGGTGATGCATAAAAAGATGTCATATTTATTTTATTAAATAAAAATTTATGAAACTCTCAGAAGTAATTCATTTGAAGGTCTTAAGTTTTATGAATTGGAGTAAATATTGATGTTAAATTTATAAATTTATATGATTTTCATATAATTTTGCAATTCTTATTGATACAATCTAATGTCAATTGAATTTTTAAACTTTATATATATATATAAAGATTAAACAAAATTGATGAATTTGAAATTGATTAAAGAAGAATATTTTTTTTATCCATAGAAAAATTGAAATTTAATTGAAGAAGAAGATAATTACATAAAAATTAATTGATTATTTTGATTTATAAAAATTAATTAGTTTACAAAAACGATTAATTAATTAATTAATGGATTGATTTTTAACAACAAGAGTTATTAAGATAAATCGAACTAAAAAGTTAAAAATCAAACTAGAAATTATTTGTTTAAATATTTTTATGGTTAAACAAGTTGGATTGATTTGGTTTTTTAATCATTGATTTTAATTCATTGTATTACAACATTCCTAAATTTTTGCTTCATTTAGGTACTAATAGTAGGAGATGTAGTTATAAGTTGAGTCAATTTGCCAATGCTATGATAACAAGAGCTTAACTGTTAAGAAGTATGTGTTATAAATTAAAAAAGAATGGAATATATATTTTATCATCAAGAAAGGAAACAACATCAAAATGACAAACTAAACTTGCAGTAATTCCTTTATAAAGAGAACTACAAAAACTAAACTCGAAAGTGCAAGAGATTAATATCAATGTCTTTGGGAATTCTTCGACGGTCAGGAAACTTGGGAAGCAGGATTGAAATGGATTTGGCAAAATCCAGGTAGGAATCATAGCTAAAATTCTTTTCAGGCCTGCCATTTGCTTTGATCTTATTATCTGCCCTTACTTTTGCTTGAGTTGTGGTTACCAATGGCCTGAGAACATCCGTGGCACCTTTTGTTTCTTTGCTTTTCAGGTCCTGGAAAGCCTTCTTCTTCAAACACCAGCTGCCAGATTTCCAGTTGAAGCTGTACAATGGAAGAAATCTCTGGCCATAGATTGCTAAAAACTCTATAGCACCAAGAATGTATTCACATTTCTCGTTTGACATGTAGTATGGAAAGCTAACTCTTGTCCATCCTGGCTTCACCCCAACATAACCCTGTGACATTAGGTGGCAAATAACCTTAGGTTTTAAAATCTGAAGTTTTTTAAGCTCGGTCTGAAACTCGGTCAAATTGGAAAAGTTGCTGAAAATTTCGGACATGCTTACCTTCTCTATGGCAGATCTTATGGATAGAGAGGTGGCTTTATCGATGTTGAGCAATTTATGACCATAGGGTCCTGCACAAGCACAGCCTCCTCTAGCCTGAATACCAAAGAGATCATTCAGCAGA
This sequence comes from Erythroxylum incrassatum, assembly GCA_026546855.1. Classification (NCBI taxonomy): domain Eukaryota; kingdom Viridiplantae; phylum Streptophyta; class Magnoliopsida; order Malpighiales; family Erythroxylaceae; genus Erythroxylum; species Erythroxylum incrassatum. Next base: position 30,919,909 of record JANVCL010000212.1, on the reverse strand, counting down.
ACTGCCACAAAAGGTCCATGAAGAGGCTTGTCCCTCTTACTCCCTGTCTCTCCCCACATGTAAAGACTCTTCCTATCTTCTGAATCCTTACCATCAATTGGACTCCCATTTGGGCTGTTGCTTGTAGACCATATCAGGAAAGACATGATAGCTTGTCTCTTGGCACTTGTGTTGCCTAGAATCTGTATGTTTTTGTTAGGAAGAAGCCTGTCAATTGCTCTGGTTATGCACTTCTCTTCCTGTCTTTCGATTACTTCGTAACCGATGAATTCTTTCACCCAGAAAGCCAATGCTGCTCTGATTGTTTGGATAATTTGAGGAGTTCCACCATTCTCTCTTTCCTCTATGTCTTCCAAGTAAAGGGTTTCCTGCAATTGAAGCTGATAGTGTCAAACTTATAATAGACTTAACTACACTAAATTTCATCTAGGGAAGAAACCCGAATCATTTGATTTAAATCCGAACTTGGCTTGAAACCCTATCAAGCAGCAAAGTTGAGCCTGACCCTTTTTGCATCTCTAATTCAATGTCATAAAAATGTGAAAAGTACAAACTGTTCTGTTCTGATACCTGAATTGGCATAGATTACACATACCTTTTCGTCGAATCCGTTAACATAATCAACAGTTCCACCACCACAAGTAGATGGAGGTGAAGACTTCAATTGGTAAAGAACTTTGCTCATCAGAAGTATTCCTGGTGATCCAGGGCCTCCCAAGAACTTGTGAGGACTAAGGAAAATAGCATCGTAACCATCAACTTCTCCTGATCTCATGTCAATCTCAACGTAAGGACCACTTCAGGAACAGAAAGTTTTAGTCAGCATCTGATCGTCAGGATTCAGAAATTGGAAATTCAAGTTCAGGAGTAGCGAATGTTCTTAATGCATATACCTGGCTGCAAAATCAAAGCAAGCAAAACCTCCAAACTGGTGAAGAAGCCTAGCAATCGTTCGAGTATCAGAACAAATTCCACTGACATTACTGCAAGCTGAGAATGAGCCCAGAATTGGCCTATTCGCATACTTGTACATGTCAAGCTTGCGCTTTAAATCTTCAATGTCTATTAGTCCACTTTCGTCCAGACCAATCTCTATCACTTCAGCCAAACTTTGACGCCACGAAAGGATGTTCGAGTGGTGCTCATATGGGCCAACAAAGACAACCCATCTCTCTTCATTGCTCAGACATTTCAAAACTCTCTCTCTTAAAGTTGATGGCACAGAAATCCCCATCACTTCTTGTAACCTTTTAATGGCGGCCGTAGAACCTGAGCCACAGAACATGATTGCATCGTCGCATCCACCTCCTAAGCAGCTTTTAATGTAGTTAATAGCCTCACGTGTCATTTTCGTGGTCCTATGCCCCACGTAACTGTCGCAAGTATGAGTGTTCCCTGCCATCAATACATACAATCATCCATTAGAGCCACTGTTCCTACTTTTGATCCTTAAAGGTTTCATATTCTGGTGTTCTAAACACAGAATAATCGTACAACGAAAGATTATAGATTGGTGAAGTTAAGCAAGCTAAGGTGAAAAGGATAAGAAACTTGTAACATATGATTATTATATCAGAAACTGACCATAAAAGGGAAGAACGTTGGCAGTGACAAAGTTTTCGATATAATGAAGAGATCGAGCAGATGCAGTGTGATCAGCATATGTAAGTGTGCGTTTTCCAAAGGGTGAATCAAACTCAACATCATCCCCAATGATCTGGGAACGTAACCAGGAGAGTTTCTCCTCTGCTGAATTGCTCTTAGGCACTCCCATGTCAAGTGTCCTGAAGGACTCTGAGCGAGAAGAACAGAGGTGACTGCTGGCGGATGAAGAAGAACCAGAGCTACCCTTTGAAGTTGATGATGAACCTGGTCCTATAACCGAGGCTGTGCTCAGTTTTTGGAAACTTTCTTCCAAGATGGGTTGTTCTAGTTCCATGTCAGAAGAGAAAAAACAACAACTGGAAGATCAAAGCAAGAAGATGAATATGATGATGATTAAAGCAAGGTATTGGGTTTATAAGCAATCATCTGTACATCCTGTGGGTCTGGAGCAATTATTCCAATGTAACAATCCATTGAATCACGTTTTCCGTATACATACATACACGTTATTCATTTACATGAAAGTTAGTTAATTTTGTATTATTAATCATAATTTCTGAAATTTAAAAAATATGCCCAAAAGACTTCTTATTTTTATATGTATTAAAATAATCAAATTGTAAAAAATATTTGTATTAATCTTTTTAATACAATCAAATCTCTCCAGACCCCATTTCATTATGGGACTTCAGATTGGATATGATAATGATGAATATTTATTATTTGTCATTGTCAAGAACACCCAATTAAAGTCTTACTGAAGTATCGAATTTAAAGGAGTTCGATAGTACGTAGTTTTACCCCTATCTAGTAGGGAGTTTATTATATATATATATATATATATAACAATCTTACAATTTAGAATGAAAACTATTTATTGGTCTAGATGATTATTAATTTTGAATAAAAATTTAATTAATTAATTAATTATTATGACATTACTTCAAACTTACTTTAGAAGTAGAGAAGAATCCCCCCATCCACAACAAAGTTTACATGGTTTTGGACCCTTTCTGAATTTTTAAAATAGTAAATAGTGAAGCCTATAGTTTTGGATTCTCCTTTGTGACGACGATCCACCAATCATTATTAATTGCTATTTCTTTAATTAAACTACAACCTAAGCACTTGGTTTTTCTTTACGATGTAATTAATTCTAACCTTAACCTTGTGCTAAAAAACTTGGGTTTTTGTTAGTGTTGCTAAGACATAAACTCTATGTGATTTAATCAAATCTATGATTTTTATTAAAAAAATAAAATATTTATTATTTTATGATGGGATAAATTTTTTTATATATAAATAGTAATAAAATTTATTTTAAAAATTATCCTTTTAGGAAATACTAAACCTTTTATATGCTCACACTCCTTTTACCTAATATAAATTGTAATTTTAATATTGTGAATTTTGGAGCAAAAGACAAATACATTTTTCTTATAGTTTAAGAAACCTTACAAATTTTATGATTTTCAATTTTTTTAAAAAAATTCTTTCTATTTTTTATTTTTTAAAAACTCATTCTCTTATATTTCAATTAAAAAATGACGATAAAATATATAGAATATGAATATTTGATATGAACTAATTAAATTTTGTTTATATAACTAATCAACCTATTTCTCAAAATTGAATCAAATTAAGTAAAGCTGACTCAAATTATTAATTTTTAATAATTATTTTAAATTATTAATTTAACTCAAATTTAATTAGTTCGAGACATATTTAAAATTAAAAATAATTTAATTTTAACGATTAAAAAATTAAATTAATTTTATCGGTCCAATCATGTTCGTTTTCTTATTTTTTAAAATTAATTACTTTATGAGATTTTGCAAATAGTAAGAATAGTCACTTTTAATTATATTTTAAAATTTTTAATTTTTATTTATAATCTATTATTGATTAAAAATCTTTTAAAGCATTGCAAAATGTTGTCTCCCATAAGAAGATCTATCTCAATAATTTCAATACAAACAAAAGTAGATATGATATTTGTGATCGCAAAAAAATGATATTATGAAGTCAATTTCGACGGATGTGTTCCATCGAAAGATCTATCTGAATAAAAGTCAATTTCGACGGATGTCTTCCATAAAATGAGCTATCTCAATAATTTTCAATACAAACAAAAGTAGATATGATTTGTCAATTTCGATGGATGATTTAACATTTAGTACAATGTTTAAACTGTCTCAATCATCAATTGAAATCATGACAAGTGTATATTATGAATGATCAATTACATTGCAATTCCATTTAATTTGTTTTTTTTAAATATTTTCTATTTTAATTAGTTATTTTAAAATTTATCGTTTATTTCTATACATGATTATTTAAGTATTATATAAATCTTTTTAATATAATGTCGTCTTAAAATTTTATTACTGTATTATTTTTGGTCGGGTCGGTCAAATGAGGCTCAATTTCAAGCCCAAATTTTGACAGCCCAGTAGTAAGAGGTCGTCTCCCATACAAACACTAAGACTTACGTGAAGACCTAAACCTAATGGCAACCTACAACGTATATAAGGTATTATTCTACCGTGATAGAGGTACAAGATTCAACTCTAGTTTCTTCTCTATTCCAGCAACCAAACTACTCACAGAATACTAACTTGAGCGTCGGAGTGGCCTTATGGGAATCAACCCCCGGAGTGTCTTTATCTGTTTTGCAGGTATTCAATACTCAAGATTACCCGAGATTATGGATCAAGGCAATGATATTCCGATCCAGCAAAATCCAACTGAACCAGGAATGAAAACTCATATTTGGTATCAACAGGGGTAACACTTTTATTCCCCCATTTTAGCAATACTCCATACCTGTAGATTACTAAACGAATGAGATTCATTGTTGGCTATACTCTATTCTCATTCTTTACTATATTTATTTATATTCCTATTCCTATTACCTTCTGTGAACTAAGCGTCTCCTAACTCTTTAGAATCATTTCTCGTTCCTTTTGAGAGTTCAAATGTTTCGAAATCCAAAATACTATAAGTCGTATAACTCTTTTCAAGTATCCTAAAGGGATACTATTTTGCTTTTTCTTTTTTTGCAAATTAAAGATATTATTATATTAAATATATTTGTTATTAAGGCTTGTGTACTGCCAAAAATGACAAAATTGTCAATACTAGCAGGCAAAATGAAAATTTTGTTTGTATGCTTATCTTTCGAAAGGTTCATGGTTATCATGTGAGTAGTAGTATCCTGAGGATATGTTCACTTCAGACTTTCAAAATTGCACTTTCAATGAATGAAGAAGTTGATAAAGATAGTTTCGAATAAGGTTGCTTTTCATAATAATTTCAAGTTTTTATTATAAATTCTACTACAAAACATAAAACTTTAGATTAATATTTGATTAATAATTAAGTCACATTTTGAAAGACTTTCCAAAATATTTATAAGCATATTTCCTATTAATAAAATTTTATATCAAATACATAGTACCTTTTAATTATCTCCATCAACTAAATAGTATATTTAAATTTTTATTTGTAATTTTTCATTATAGGAATATGATATAAATAGTACTTTATATATTTTGAATTTTTCTAATCTTTTTAATTATAATAATATCAAATAAAAACTGAAATTTAAATATTTCAATATAAAAATATAATTTAAGATTGTTTAAATCTTTTATGACACGAGTTATTTTAGCTCAATGGTTTAAACATTTTATTTATCATAAATAAATAGTATTCGTATATCTTTTTAAAATTTCAACTCGCTGAAATAAATAATATTTATAAGTTTTGGCAATCGGCGTATTGCATGAGTTGTTAGTTAATTCTATCAACGGTTAGTTGATAGTGGCTGGATATAGTTGATTTGACTAACAGATAACATCAACTTTTATTTAAAAATGTTTGATAAAATTAAATATTTAGTTTTAGCTATTTATGTGTAAAACGACTTATGAAGACATAACTTAAAAAAATGACATATAAGGACAAGAGTATTAGATCTTAATATTTCTTTTAATATTTTTATAATAGAGGATAAACTTGTTATCACTATCTCTATCTTCTCCCTCCTCTCTTAGCAAAAATTAAAAGAGAGAGAGAGAGAGAGAGAATGAGAGAATGGGAAGGGAGAAAGGGAGAGGTATCTCTATTTCTATTTCTATCTCTATCTTTATCTCCTCTCTCTTCTCTTAGCGATCGGTAATAATAAAAGATGACAACTTGAGTAATTTGTAATAATTTTTAAGTACAATCAATTTTTTGTTCGTTAATTTCTTAGTTATTGGAGCAAAAACTTCCTCATTTACAAAACAAAGCCAACCCAATCTCAAACAGGACCATGACCTTATTCTGTATATAACAGCCCAGATCACCTGTCCACAAATATTGTTCGCTTTGGACTCTAAGCCTCTCACGGTTTTGCTCTTCCCACACTAAGGAAGGCACATCTTTGGTGGAGAGATATCCATACCCTTATAAGGCGTACTTCGTTTCTCTCTTCAACCGGTGTGGGATCTCACAATCAACCCTCTCTTAGGGCCCAACGTCCTACGTTGGCACATTAAGTTGTAAATCGACTCTGATACCACTTATAACAACCCATACTACCTACCTATAAATATTGTCCGCTTTAGGCTTTAAGCTTCCTACGGTTTTGCTCTTCCCACACTAGAGAAGACAGACAATATCTGTGGGCGGGTGTTCTGGGCTGTTATAAGTAGTAATAGAGCCAATTCCTGACCCGATGTGCCAGCGTAGGACATTGGGCCCTAAAGAAGGTTGGGCCCTAAAAGGAGGTGGATTGTGGGATCTCGTATCGGTTGGAGAGAAGAACGAAGTACGTCTTATAAGGGTATGGATACCTCTTCACCATAGACGTGTCTTCCCTGGCTTGGAAAGAGCAAAACCGTGAGGAACTTGGAACCCAAAGCGGATAATATTTGTGAGCGGGTGGTTTAAGCTGTTATAAGTCGTATCAAAGCTAATTCCTGACCCGATGTGCCAGCGTAGGACGTTGGGCCTTAAGAGGGGGTGAATTGTAAGATCTCACATCGGTTGGAAAGGGAAACAAAGTACACCTTATAAAGGTTTAAATACATTTCCACCAAAGACGCACCTTTCCTAGTGTGGGAAGAGCAAAGCCGTGAGGGGTTTGGAGCCCAAAGCGAACAATATCTGTAAGTGAGTGGTTTGAGCTGTTATACTGTGAATAACTTGACAGCGGATTAATATAGTTGATTTAACAAACAAATAATATCAACTGTTTATTTAAAAATATTTTGGTAAAATTAATTGTTTAATATTAATTTTTTATGTGCAAAATAGCTTATAACAATATGATTTGAAAGGAAAATGGATTTCTAAAGACATGGGCATTATATTTTAGTATTTATTTGAATATTCTCATAAAAATTTAGATTAAATAAAAGAAGTTAACACCACTATTTTAAGGTTAAAGAAGACGTTTATAATGAGAAAATAACTCTTTATATATTCCTACTCAAATTTGATATTAATTCAACTTAAAAAATTAAGATTAAAATTATTAATTTTAAATAATAATCTTATTATCTTTATCTTTATCTTTATCTTTATCTTTATCTTTATCTTTATCTCTATCTCTATCTCTATTTATCTTTATCTCTATTTCTTTGAATAATTTATAACAACTTTTGAATATAATAGTCTTTTAGTCTTTTAATTTTTTAGTTGTCGAAGAAAAACGCTCCTCATAATAGCGTTTTCAAAATCAGTAGATTGAGTTCAATTCACCAATTCAATTAGCTGATTGTCAAATATAATTATCAGTAGTTTAACGTACTTAAACAATTAAAACCTTTCAATCTATCAAAAAAATGACTAATAAGCGATTTATCAAAATAAGGTACATAATAATCTGATGGGACATGTATTTTTGTCTTTGAAGTCACTTTTCCTAAAAAAATATATTCCTATTTTTTTAGAGTTTTACGTGCCTTTAAAATATTAATTCTAAATAGATAATAATTTTATACTTTAAATGTGAAACTCCGAAACCAGGAATATTACTCATTTAAATTTGAGATTTTTTTTGTCTTTGATCAGAGACGGAGCCATGTTATAGGGGAGGGGGCCATGGCCCCCCGTTTTAAATATATTTTTTTTTAAAATTACTTATATAATTAAAATTTTTAAAATTACAAATGTAAGTGGCCCCTTTTAAAAAGAATTCCTATCTTCTCTTCTCTTCAACT
>JANVCL010000212.1:30822090-30845579 GCA_026546855.1 Erythroxylum incrassatum | reverse complement strand
TTGAAGCATAAGAGAAAAACGCAGCATTCACATCAAGCATCTCAAGTTGGCGTGATCAGCATATAAATAATTTCCTTGGCCCAAGAAAATGCACGCACATCACCTTCACTTTAACACCCACTGCACGTTTAACTTTCAAGACTCCAAAATTGCTTGACCATAAAAGAACAACACACGAACATGTAATCCCATAGCAACCCACTCACTAAACAAAATCCTTCTTTTGCTGTATATTCTTCAATCTTCAATTTACGCCCACCAGCATACAAATATCTTTATATTCATTTGGGAAGTGAGATGCGTGCCACTTTTGTTTAAAGCATAGAAAATAGGTAGTCAAATCGTAGAGCTCCTGCCTTGTGCTTTCAACCAAGAAAAATTAGTTAACGCACCCCAACATTCAGACTTCAATACTCAATAAAAATCCCAACTCCCATATCAACATAATCCACCATACATCTTCTCAAGATATACATCTATTCAAAATAGGATTCTATAACATCTAGAATATTATCCAAAATAGCTTTTTGAATTTAAGTCAAATCACTTAATTAATATCTTATATGTCCAATTAATAAATAATGTCAAAATTAAATAAAGAATATATAAAATATATTCTAACAGATGCATCCAAAACTACCACATATTGGCAACCATACTATAGATAGTGTCAAGCATATATGATCTTTGAGCTCAACAGTGTCCAATGCTATGAATACTGTAAAGTAAAGAACTGAAAGCACTAGTGTCAGGTTATCATAGTCATGCCATCATACACTTGCATATTAAGAAACTTCAAAGGGAAAGTCAACATTCATCAAAATGGATAAATTACATGCTTTAACATGGCTAGCTTAACCATGCCCTACATCAAACCGAAAACAAAACATTCACAAATATGCTTCACATCATACAAAATTGAGATCATCTAATCATCTAATCACAAAGTTCACACATCATGTACATGCAATTAAGTTGGAAGTTCACCTCCATATGGGCATACCTAGTAAGATTCCACTTACGCTTGCCCAATGACAAAGTTCTCACCCTGCAAACACATTGATACAGATAAAGAACTTGAAATCACTGCTACATGCAAAATACTGAAGAGGTGGCCTTTCATCAAATAATCCATCAAGTAGACTCATTCTGGTAGCAGTAACTAGTAGGCAGAATAATTGGCCTCTACAATCGTAAACAAAAAAGCTTTAACTAAGATGAATGGATCACAAGAACATGCGATAATGCATATTCTAGGAACAAATGGATCATCTTTGGATATACATCACCGTTGCCGATAATATGTTGGCAATTTGGACCGACCTTTGTACGATTGTTCTTCCATGTGATTTTTCTAGGATTGCATGCACTCCTTATTTCCATTGTAACCCTCCTTGTATCATCGGCCATGATTGACTGTACCATTTATAAAATATCATAGGATTCACGACCTTAATTATTGAGAAATATCACCCCACTTCGTAGAGCATGCATTTGCAAATCTTCACTCATTGATGACTGAAATAATAAATAACGGTGTGTTTTATCACTTCCCTACAACCTCAGTTGCAGAGCAATTTGAAGAGTCAACGGAATTATCATCAGCAGAAAGAAAATTGAAGTTCCCAAAGTCAAGTTTACTACAAATGATTTTTTTTGGCATTAATATCACCTGGAAAGATCACAAGTAATACATCAAAGAGTCCAGTTGATGACTAGATTCCCACAGAGAAAGGTAATGATATGTAGAGACCCTGCAATCTTAGGAACTTTGTATATTTAGACTGCATCCTACACTTTCAATTATTCCCAAGATACTTCAACTACCTAGTCCGTCAAATGCAACTCAAAATCCCTGAATGCTAACACCATTTATTAAAATTTAATATAGTTAAGTTTCATTATCTATCTGGTAGTTATTGTTTCCCATCCAATGGATCAAAAGTAAAGTTTCATTAAAAGCTCCCAAATTGATTCACACTTCTTAAATTTTGTTTTCTTAGGAACCAGATCATGTTCTTACCCCAAATTCTACTTTTGTTTTGAAAAGATCCTGTCTTTCTTAATTTAGCTTATCAATCACTAAATTGTTTCAAACGTGTCTACATTTTAGACTGCATGGTTTATGAATGATTGGACCTAGCCAAAGGTGGAATCAATCATAACCTAGCCAAAGGTGGAATCAATCATAGTTTGAACAGATTATTATGTGATTTTATCCTAATATTTTCGAACCCAAACCTTAAAAATGGAAAAGGAAACTTGGGATATGCTAATCTGATTAGTTTTTCATCTTCATGACATAAGCTACTTCATTAATCTGGTCACTTAAGAGCTTCTTCTAAGTCTATTTAGCTCTGTTTTTTAATGGGTGATAGGTTTGAACATCCAATTTAGTTTTCACTCCGCATGCTGTAGGAGAAAGAACTGTGAAGATTACTCATAATTACGATGTGGGTTGGCATTTCTTCGGTTGGTCATCCAACCTTTGGTGTGTTTTAGTTGTCAAAAGGAATCAAGCCTTTGACATTTAATGGTATCAGATTGTCTTCAAGGAATGATTCGCGTCTAAATAATGGATTTTCTTGGTGAAGTAGGACAAGTGTTTTTTATGAATAGGCTTGAGGTTCTTCAGAAGGGTTCAGATCATCTGTATTGTTCCAACTCTGTAGAGCTTGGTAGGAATAGGATGTGATCTCATGAGCACAGAAATTGATGCTACAAGCCAAGCCTACACGGCTGTCATTGTCCATTGCTAATGAACGCATTTATATTCCATATTTGATTTCATTTGCCCTTTCGGGCGCTTTCTTTTATTTCGGTAGCCCTTTTTTTAAATTTAATTTTAGTTTATCAAGCCAAGCCAAAGTACATGTTTTGCTATAACAAATAGACCTTATGTTGTATAGTCTAATACTTTAATGAGATGAGTTGAGTTTTTCACGTAAATTCATATGTGTTAAGTTCCCGTATCTTCCGTATCACAATCTAACTTGATTTTCATATAATAACACTTCATCGATTATGATGAAAAAAAGGAAGTAACTTTTATTTTAATTATTTAAAAGAAATGGATTGTTTCAGTGCTTGTGAGTGACAATTCGGATCTTTCTGTTTCAATAAATATATTCCAACCCTGTTTCACCACAATACAACGCCATTTTAATAAAAACCCAATTCTGTTGTGTACCATTCCACTCTCTTTGAGATTCAACCAGGTTGATTTCTTTTCATTTTCATTTCTTTTTTGCTTCTAGTTTATCAACACGTGGGAACGCCAAACAGAGAAACCAAATATTTTTTAAAGAATTTATTTAGCACTAGCTATTAGATATTTTGTTAGAAATATTTGTGATATTTCTGTAAAATCTTTCTTGACTGATGACAATTGTTTTTGATCTGATTTTGCAGAGATGGAAGATTGCAAGAAAGTAAAGAAAATACACAAGGTTTACTTGGTTCGATAGCACAAAGCTATCTACGTCCAAGGGTCAATCACACACACTGGATGTTATTAGGATCAAGCAAGAGAGAAAAATACAAGAGATTGGGTGTTTACAAAACACCTGCAAGAGTTCTATCAACTCTCTAGTACCCACTGTAATGTACTCTAGCACTCTCAATATTTCCTCACTTGTAAACAAGAAAAATGTAAACTCAATTGACTTGATGGTATTGTTATTTTTCTGTGTATCTCTGAATGCTTGGGACTTGGCCTTATATAGGCTTTCATGTAACTGCTGCTTTGGACTGAGTCAACATTTAATTAAAGACTATCTTTAATTATCTTGTTCTTTCTCATATGCCTTTGACTTGGTCCACCACTGTGCATGTCTTTATCCACGTAAGTTACTGAAATGCCTTAGCCTTTATTCCTTCTTCATACTTTATTATATTTCCAAATGAAGTGCTGCGTTTTGTCTCTATGCTTCAGCGTCTTTGCCTTCATATGCCACGTGTGTGCCTTAAGTTTATCACTTAAACTTAAGTCTTCAGACTATACTTCCCAAACCTTCGAAAGTCTCAGTTGTTCTTCTTTCTCCTTTTTTCTTCGACCATTTATCTGTAACTTTGATCTTCAATGTTTCAGTGTAGTTTTACGAAGAATCCTTGTGTTTTCTTCACAATTCCAATGCAGGCAAAGAAGGAATCAATAGTACCTAAAAACGAAGTCCAGCTACTTGCGTCTCCAGCAATACAAGAAAAGTTGTATTCATTGCCGAAATGTTTGATTCCTAAAGAGTTTGTTCAAACCGTGACCACTGTTCACGAGATCAAATCAAATTCCTTAGTCAAGGATGAGATTGATCAGCTACCAAATACCATTCATAATCACCAAAGTTCCTTCAATTAAAGAAGCTTCTTTCCTTTTCTTCTTTTTCATGTATTCATTTTTCTAAGCACATTTTGATATTTAATTTTTCATCTCAACTTCTTATCAGGATTTAGGCGCTAATTCTTATCCAGGGATGTAAAAGACAGACTTGGTTATAGTTTCTGGCTGTCATTTTTCTTCAATCTGATCCCTTTCATGCAAAATTTTTATCTACAAAAGGCCCATTTACTTTCTTTTGCTTTCATACGTGCTGTTATGTGTCAATACTCGACGTTCAAAATCAAGAAACATCAAAAGACTTGATGCATTATGTAATTATGTAACAATGGAAAAAGTGAAAAATAAATAAATGATCGTGTTAATTGTTTAAGAAAAATATTTATTATGAGATTCAACTCTAATCCCAATTTCACTGAATTTAGTAGGAAGATGGTAACAAGGTTACTAATGACAAAATGCATGCACTGATTTGAGAGGAGTGGCAACCGAATGCTTTGTAACCATCCAGAGAAAGATCTTATGTTCAGTTCTTGTTTCCGCTTTGTTTAGATCGCAGTATCCTCCTATGAACCATCTCTAATTTAAGATAGGCAAACATTAAAAAGTGATGTCTTACACTAACCAACCGACCAACGAAATCATTTTTCAGGAAATGATGTACGTAGGGTGGGCATGGTTATAGCTAATTTGAACTTTGATGCAGTAATTACGTCATAACGTTGTTGTATTACATTGCCCTGCTCTCTCAAGGTTCTGTTTGCTCTTAATATAGGATTTGGGTATGAGACGTCTATAACATTAAAAATCTCTTTACCAAAACTTGGGGACATGTGGCATTAATCAGAATGGATTAAACAGTTCTAGCCCTATGTGCCTTACCAGGCTCGTAATAACTATAACTTTTGCCGAAACGTGGGAACGTGGTTTATCCCACTTCCCATATTTCAGGAACTATGCATTATTGCATATTCCAGGCAGTGCAGTTTTGACAAATGTTTTCACACCAAGAACTTGACAATGGCTTCCCTTTCTGCGAGATTTCTCCTCTTGGTCATGCAAGTTTTCACGTCGGTTTCTACAACACTTTCTGCAACAGTAATAGAGGACCTCATGAACTTAAAACCCCCTCCAGATTTCAACTCCACTATCTCTATTAACTGTATTAACAACCCTTCTCTTAGATACTGCAGCTCTTTCCCTATGGAACTCAATGAGATCTTCAAGTCCACCATTGTTGCAAGCCACCTTTGCAACGAATCAAAGAACCCAAATTGTGTTGAGTCGTTCCCCAGAATAGACCTTAGGAATCGTCCCAAGATTGCACCCCTTTACCTGTCGTATGATTTCTTTTGGAAATACTGCCCTTTGAGCATTCTATCGATTGATCTTGCAAACAACTCTTTAAAAGGCAGTTTCCCGTCTGATGTGCTGCGTTGTGCACAAATCCATGCTCTTGATTTGAGCTTCAATAGCTTTACAGGTGATCTTCCAATAAATAGCTTCTCTCCTCTAACTAACCTCACATCTCTCAATTTGTCATACAATCACTTTTTAGAGAGTGAAGTGTCAGAATCCCAGTTTTTCAAACGTTTCAACGCTTCAAGTTTTCTTGATTCTGGTCTCCTTGTGAGTCACAGAACTTATACGGTGAAGGCTATACTGCTCTTAGTCGGATTTCCTATATTTGTGATTCTGATGGTGGGTTGTTTTGGGTGGTTATGTTTTCGAAGGCCCGATTACCTACCTAGGGCACTCCAGCAAAAACACAAGTTTACAAAAGCAATGTTAAAAGCAGCAACTGATGGGTTTTCGAAGAGAAATTTAGTGGTGAAGGGCGATGGAGTATATATGTACAGAGGAAACCTGAGAGACGGTACTCAAGTCGGGATAGAAATCTATCACGACAACATTTCATGGGAAAGTTGCAAAAAATTTGTTGAGGATTGCAAGGTTCTTGCTCAGTTAAACCACAAGAATCTAGTTCAGGTACTAGGTTGGTGTAGTGACAGAAACTTCAGAGCCATTGTCACAAAATGGTCCGAGAGACAGAACGTTGAGATGTGGTTGTCAGCGTCAGCTCCTCCCTGGAATCGAAGATTGAAAGTACTTAAAGGAGTTGTGGAGGGCATGTGTTACCTGAATGAACAATGGCCTGAAGTGGGATATGAACTCAGGACACGAAGTATCCTACTCTCTGACGATCTAGAGCCCCAGATATCAAGATTTAAGATTGAAGCCCAAATTGGCATTAACAAAAGTACGTTAAATAATTTGTTTACTAGTTTGATTCTTTCAGGCTGTTACCTAGTACTGTGTTTGTGTCCATAACGCTGACATGCATTTAATGTAATGTGCTTGGTCTTTCCAGAGGTTTACAAGTTAGGAGTGCTTTTACTAGAGATGATAGCTAACAGAAGGCCACATGAAGAGTTTGCAAAAGGTGAGGCTGGTTTTATCGAGTACATCAGAATGAACTACCCTGCAAATCTGAATGATGTAATGGATACAAGGCTGAAAATATCGGATAATGCTTTCGATCAAGCGAAACAAGGGGTGGGGCTGGGATTGTTGTGCACTGATCAATCAGCTAGCAAGTACCCAAACTTGAATCAGTTATGTAACATAATTAGGAAAGCCTACCAGACTTCGCTTGTTTTAGCAACTCAAAATTACAGATCTCATGGAGGAAAAGCACACAAACGTGTTCAGTCGAGATAGAGATGACCTGTCAAGAATCAGATTTTCGTTTCGTGCAATCTGTAATTGTACTGACGTGGAAGAACATATTGTTTTGGTTGATAAGGATGCAAACAGCTGTTGAAAGAACATAAAAGTTTTCAACTAGTGAATTTCCTCCAATGTGGTACAAGTCTATCACTTTCCTAATAACTCTCAAGTCATATCTAAGGGGAAAAACAAAATCGTAGAAAATTTAAAATAATCCTCAATACAAACTTCCTCATATACATAACTAAAAGGAAATTTGTAAGATATTCTATATAGAATCAAGATTTTCATCCAAACTAACCAATCCCTTTATGCAACAATACCATAGAAAAAAGAACTGACCAAATTCAAGTGAATCATATAAGAAGACAGATTACTGAGTCTTCATTTTTTTTTTTGTTCATGGTGGATGTGGAATAATTCCACTTTATTAAATTTGACAAGTAAATTCATTCAAATCGACTAATTATAATCCCCCATTCAAAGTCATCACTAAACACCACTCTAACCATGGACACAGGAACTGATTCTACTGGAATTTCATCACACTAGACTCTAATACTACTTACTGGAGAAAGGGCTAGAATAACTAGTTTTTAACAAACTAGGTTAGAATGGGGAAAATTGCTCTAAAATGAAGAGGAATTAGTAAACTACAGTAATCCTAGTAAGATTTCTACTTGTTATAGGTAAACTACTAACAGAAAAACATAACATATTGAAAAAAAAGCTTAATCTAAATAATGAAAACATTGTAAGAGCGTGACTAAATAAGCAAATATAAAAGAAATAAAACACATATGTTTAATGTGCTCCTATATCAGTCAAGCTAGCTACGTATAGCATAATCAAAACGACAGAAAAACTATTGTACAATCAAAATTTCTCCCTGTACTATTTAAAATCACATTTAAATTAGACTGTCATAGTGGTACTAAAATTTTCCCTGTACTATTTCAAATCACATTTAAATTAGACTATCATAGTCATAGTGTTCTTGAAAGGCAGTTTGCTGAGTTTAGGATGGCAGGAATGAAGCACAGTCCAGAATCAGAACTTTACAATCATCAAAATCGTTTACCTGGGAAAAGAGGAAATATAAAGGCAAATATCATTTATTAAAATGCAGTCTGGAAGAATTCTTTAGATGGTTGTCAGGTTAAAAGAAGCACCTTTTGTACTAACATCAGGAAAGTTGACAATTCATCATCTTATTATGCCAGGCCTGTTTGCTTGTACCTTCGATCTGTTCTTGTTGATCATCTTTGGCACATCAGGTGTTAAAGCATACATTTTAACAGCAAACAGTTCCTCGGGAAATCCCCTCTGGTCCTGAAAAGAAGTAAGCTATGAACAAATAAACAACCTATATAGTTGAAAATAATTAATCTTTAGTCTTTATAGCCTAGCATCAAGGTAAATGCAAATATGGCTGGCAGTTGAAAACCAGACATCTTCAACTTCCAGCTGAAAAAGATGGACAATAAACCTAATATTCTCTCAAGCCAACCAAAATTCTAAAGGAAAAACAATCAGAAAGCAGCATTCTGAAAAGGAAATATATTCTTTTCTACTGATTGAAGCTGGATTTAGATAATTCATGCTCTTAAACAGTTCCTTTAGCTAATTAGAACAAAACCACAAATGTATCTTTTCTACTGATTGAACCTGGATTTTGGTTAATTAATTCTCTTAAACAGTTCCTGTAGCTAATTAGAGAAAAACCACGATTGACCTAATTACACTAACAATAAGGAGAAATATTAGCTTATATTGAAATATAATCTTAAACAGAAACTTATATAAGTAGATTGTATAAATAAATTAACATACAAAATAAATATACAGTATAAATGTAAACAAGCTAACCCTTGATTTGTATAGATGCAACCCACACCTACTAAAGAGCTCCTTGAAGTATGAATCAGATCTGGTGATGCTTCTATCATCTTTGTCTAATACAAATCCTGCCAACATGCAGTTTATAGTCAGAGTAACATCTAAACGATGCAACATTTGCAAGTGGGGCCACAGAAATCCACCACCAAGCTATAGATCTTATTTCAAAAGAAGCAGATTAAATTTTTAGCATTTTTGTATGTTTGGAAGATTTTGGCTGTACAATTTTGATGAATGCAATTGTAGCCTGAACTGTATTACAGGAGAACCTACACGAATGAATGTATGTTTGGGTCTTGAACCAGAGAATAAATGTTTTTAATGGGTAACACTAGAACTACAAGCTCAGTGGCTGTGGTGAATCTCTCCTACAGCAAGAACTCACCTCATAACATGTCTATTTTCTGCTTATAGCCAGTTCATGCCAATTGTTCAAATTCACATGGAAATGGCAAGAAGTAGTTGATTTCTAACTAACATTGTATTATGATGCTCATGATGTGACTAATACTTGGATCTAAATAAGAAAAATTGGCAGACTTAACATTATTTCACAAATTTGCTTTTAAATGTTTTCTTTTGCTTGAGAGTTAATCTGGAATCTGGAACAGAGTACCATTTCTGGCAATGTTCTCCTTTAGGACAAAAAACCCACCAGGTTTGAGGCCAGTCTGCAATGAAAATCAGTTGCAGAATTTAAGACGAACAGATTTTAGAACAACTTAAAGCACCATAACTAGAAGGAAGCCAAAATTAAAGTTGCAAGGAAAAGTTACCAATGACAGAATAGGGCACACAACATTCTATAGCAGACTCTATTCAACATTGTTTGCTACTAAAAAATTAGTATAGTTGAATGTAATATGCTAAAGCATTTAATTAGGTAAAAAAAACACATTAATAGTTGATGAACTTTCTGCATTAGAAAGAAAGATTAAGGATGACTACAAGTTTAATTTTTCAACCAATGAGATAATTGACTGGCCCAAATAATTGAACATAATGTTTTCAATTCTTGAAACCATACCTTTGCTCTCTTGAAAAATGAGATGAAATCATCATCTGTTAGATGGCCAATACACCACTGGACCCAGATAACATCATATCTCCCGGCATCAGGTGTAAATTCCTAAAAGGGAAAGAAATCCTCATTTTGTGTCTAAAAGAGTATAAAAAGGAAAGTGCTTCCGCATACAAGATCAAAAGATCATTATTCAAAGATAGTTAAATTGCAGGGTGACTAGAACGCTATAATCTCTCTTCCTCCCCCAACTTCCTTTGTTTTAACTTGCTAAATGGATTGCTTGAACAATATATCATATGTGTCATTTTCCTCAAATGAAAATGTTTACCTTCCAACAGATAATTTAAATTTAACTACTCAAGGATGAAGAATTTGCAACTTGAACTACTTCCCCCATGCTTGCAAAGTATTCTCAATCAAACAGTTCATTATTGTTCCTATGTCTAACTTCGTCTTCTGAATAGGTGTTAGCAACACAAGTCCAGAGTTCTACTTCCACCTGGATACAAATTAAATCCAAGTGCTACCTGAAGTGGAATACAGAAAAAGTTCGCGGCTTTGTGTGCCTCAGATGCCATAGGATTTTCCTGGACTAAACTTTCACGAGCAGCATCTAAGAAATGTGAGACCGGCTCAAGAAGATCAACCTGTAGAAAAAAGAAATGGAAAGGTAAAAGGAAGCACAGCACTAATCTCTCGGTAATGAGAAGGGCAGACAGGACAACAATCTCAAGAATTTCTCAGAACTGTGCATATGCACCCTTTAGCCATGCAATGAACAAAAACATTGGAGACACTAGAATCAAATCCCATTACCTCATTGAAATATCTGATCAGAAGTTTCTTGGTGATTCTCCCAATGCCACTGCCACAATCTGTATAAGTTTTAAATTAATTGCCAACAGTGTGAATGTGTTAGTGTGTGCGTAGATATATAGTAAAGCATGATCACTCAACATTTAACATGTTGAGATTTGGCCATAGACTTTTAACATCTTAAAAATATACAACGCAAACTAAAATTCACGAATATATACTCCTTGGGAAACACAAAGTTAATTAAGTAAATCAACGGAGCAAACAAGCAGGAAAAAATTACACACATGTATAAGCACACAAAATCAAGTTGCATAACAGAAGAGTACCAAGAGCAACAAGATGACGATTCTTTCCAGCATCAACGAATAGTTCGGATAGAAGGGCTTGAAGAAAACCTTCACTGCCCTTGACGTCAGTGTGGCTAACAAGCCCGTAGCCTCCTAACACCCCATCTACAGATGCCTCCACACCCTAAATCCAGAAGAAAAGAGGCCCAGAAGCTCTATTTCAACTAGAACGCAACAAAACAAAACAATTACTCGATCAGTGCTTAAAGGGTGTAATACTTACTTCCCAGTAAGCAACCCCGTCGCGGTACCAAAGGGACTTCTTCAAGGTGTCTCCGGCGTGTTCTCTCCACATCTCGTCCGCGTTCTTGAACCGCCTGCCGCTGGAATCAGAGCCAGAGGCCTCCATCGACGATGCTCTCACGGAAGTGGAGTTGGAAGCGAGTCTGGAACAGAAGAAGAGTGATCCTAGTGCGGTTGGATTATGGAGGGAAACATGGACCGCACTGGTTGGTAAGCCCGTGCGAATTCGGTGCATACACAAAAAAGGAAACTTCAGATCTTGACGGTCGATATCGTTTTATAACTGACGTGGTCTTCTTTTTTAATTTAAGTCTCGATGAAAAAACAGTTAGTAGTTCATTTGCCGATAAAAACAAAGTCTAATTTGACCATTTAATTATAAAATTTTTTAACTATTTAATTATTTTTAATTTAATTTATTTGAATAATTTTTATTATTAAAAATTGGTCAATTTGTTAATTAATTAATCAATTTTTATAAACTTAAATAAATCAATCAATTAATTTTCATTTAACAATTACTTTTTTAATTAAACTTAAAATTCTTCGATAGGTAAAGATAATCACTTCCAATTATATTTCAAATTATTTAATTATATTTAATCTTTACCTCATTTTATGATGACCTAATACTAGTTAAATTTTTTAAACATTAAACCTCTTGCCCTGTCAGTTTAACTTATGGTCTAATTTTAAAACATTGGTCAACTTCTTTAAATTACATAAGGATATATTTGAATGAGTTAATAAATTAGTTAACAATTATGAGATCATAGGAATTATATATATTTCAGCAGGGATATGAGTATTATTCCGTATTGGCAAGAGAACGGTACTCAAATCCTTTGTATCGTACTGGTTGTAGATATCGGTCGATACTGGTTAGTATTGTACTAACTAGTCTCAAACTATTAGAAAATTCAAATAGCTCGTTGAAAATTTTAAAAGTTATGGATAAAATTTTTATAAAAAAAAACCTAAAATGTTAAAACCTAACCTACTTATTTTCTCCTTTAGTTCAGTCTCATGCATGACTCTCACTCTTACTAGCCACCGCCCTCCCTCATACTCAATCCTTCTCAGTCCTCATTCTCCACTCTCCAGTCCAGTCTCCTCTTCAGTTGTCATTGGTTCCTCCTTTACTGCTTCCTTGCTAATTCCTTGGCAATTGTTGCTCTATATATATTAGTCACCATCATCACTGGTCGCCACTCAACATGCACCAACTGTGTGTCCAATTAGCCAGTCACCACTTAATCCTCGCGTCAGAAATAACTCTAAAAGTCATATTTACATTTGGTTGACCTACGATTTGACCTACATTACTCATCAACTTGGTGGTAATTTGTCTGTTTTTGTGTATGTTAAGTTGTATGTTTTTGCTCTGGATTGTAATTGCATTGTGTTTTAGTTGTCTCATCTCTATAATGTGAATGATTTATAAAATAGGCATTGTAACACCCACACACCCCGTGGGAGGATAGTCAGATGCTACACAAAATAGAACCAAAATAATCTAAAACATACCTAATAGTCCTTTACATGCATTTCCAGAAACTCAAGCAAACATACATTACATATCATTAGATGTTATTTAATAAAGAACATATAATATATATTGTGCTTCTCATAATACATGCCATAAATTCAAAAGCTAACCTGTATTGACGTTATTATAAACCATTTACATCAAAATACAATAGGTCTCATTACATTTAACACAACTCAAAAACTCAAACAAACAACTTCCAAAATAGAACATATTCTTCTTGGCCACTGCGTAGTCTTTGTCCCAGTCCTGAAATCTTCTTATCAAAACCTACACAGAGGTAAAACCACCATGCTAAGCATAAAGTTTAGTGGGGAAATAACTAAACAAGATATAATCTGATGACTGTTTCTAACAGTCGGTTAACATTCATATATACTGATTCAAAATCATATCACAACAATCTTTAATTGTTCATATTACATAGTAGTCCAAACATTATGCCTCAAAACAAAATATGATTCATCAATACAGAACATTCTTGCATCAGAACAAAACTTATGAATTTCATAATAGAATGTACAAGTATCATAATTGAATATTAGAATAAGATATAATCCTTTCATATCAAAATATGACTTGTATTAGATCAAAATATGATTTGTATCAAATCATAGCTTATCTTGCATCATATCAAGACTTGTTTATATCAAAAATGAACATATATCATAATATCATAATACAAAACATGTTATCCTTCTAATCCTTTTTACAAAAGTAGGTAACGGGACCAGAACAGAAGATACTCATGTTTGGTATCTGAAACAGAAGACATCATTGTGTCTAGCACAAAAGACACCGAAGTGTCTAGTTGTAGGAGCAGTTGTAGACCCTTCTAGGCATGCCTATTTACCCTTGACTAGGACATAACAGTTTTAAAACAATTCATTTTAGATTTCAGAATCACAAGCAAATAATGTAATGTATAATATATGACTTTATTTCATTTTGCTCCAAGTGAACTTATTAATTGACATATAATCAAACTTATCGTGCCTAATAAATACAAGCATATGTAATAATGCATCAATAAAAGTATTAAGTCATTACATTTTATGTATATTCACATAATTAAAAAGTAGTTCCAAGACAATCCTAATTATTAAACTCCTCTGACAATTAATGATTCGAAATTATCACAATATCATAATCACACGACAACAAAATAATGCATAAGTATGAATTCATTTCCTTATGCCCAAATTGAACACATTTATTCTCACTTGAACAAACTTATCATACCTTATAAACATAAGCATTTGTAATAATGCATCAATGAATGCATTAAGTAATTACACTTTACATGTATTCACACAAGTTCCCAATTCACAAACATTCATAACTAACACATTACTCTTGTTCTTTAAATCACATTAGCATTCATAAATAAACTTCATTCCTTTAACAACTTATTAGTTTAAAAATTAGATACTTTGTTATCAAATCACACCTTTCTTATGTTTTTACTTCAATTAAAAATGCAAATCTTATTTAACCTTTAATTAAATTATTCCACATCAAACTAGGTTCATTTTACACCTTAATTAAGGCCAATTACACTATTATAAAGTATCTTAACCTTTTATAGTCCAACAATTGCCCAAAACCAACCTTTTATCCTTCCTAAATACTTTCCACGATCATGGGAATGAACCTTATAAATCCAAAGATCATGGGATGAGTGAACTGATGGTTCACTAACTCACAGCCTCCAATTTGTTTCCAAAACTTAACTTCTTCACTTCCATTCGACACACCTTCACTAAAGTCCATCAATTTCACTTCAATTATACCTTATTTATACTTCAACACCTCATTAAATTCATGTTCAAATCCAATTTAAAAATCATTCATTATGCAACTCACAAATCATTATCTTACATACATCAAAATCCAAAGCTAAAGTTATCAAACAAGTATCATATTCTAGACCTCAATTCATCATCAACCCAATACATATTCTATCCAATTCATGCATCATATAATTCATATTACATCATGCTATCAAGTTAAGAATTCCCTTAATTGTTTAGCTTCAAGTTCCTACTTCAAAAAACCAACTAATCTAGCCCTTCCAAGTAATCAATGCACATCTAAGATCAAGGTGCAAATTTCAGCACCAACAAGACAATAACACATAAAATAGCAGAACCTACTTCTTGATATAGTAACTTACAAAGATGTCAAGTGAAGATGATCCAAAATCAAGAAAAATTCTAGAGTTTGAGAGTAGTGAGAAGTCAGCAGAAACACCAAATGAGCTGAAGTGATTTAGCTCTTGCTTTGTAAGGTGTCCTAACTTTGAAGGGACACATGTCTTGCATGGAGTGACCTATATGGAAAATATAGGAGTGAGCCACTTGTCTTGTTATCATGCTTCCAAATGCCACAATTCAATTAGGTCTCTTGTCACTCAACCAATATGTGAAATGTCAATGCATTAGGTATGCCAAATGTCTAACTCGTAGGCTTACTTTTCCAATTTTTTATGTACCAACTTGTCTTACCACTTGACCTTTTTCTAATCCAAATGATCGTTTTAATACTTCAATTTTCTAATGGTATCAATTAATTCATAATCACTAAATATAATCCATTATACCAAAATTCTAGATATAGGCAATTCACATTCAAATCATAGCATAATTTTAACACCTATCACACATATATTTTCATGAATATGTAACATTTCAACTAGGGTGTAGTTTAAGGCCTTATATTATGTCTAATGAGACATTGTATGATGAAAGGATCGGATTATCTGGAACAATCATGCATGAACAGGTTAGTTAAAACTACTTGAACATTCCTAAATATTTAGGTGTTCATGATGTGTTGTTGGAAGTCAATCTTAATATATAATTATAAATTATTTAATTAAAGAATTAAAGATACATAAAAGGATTTTTAATTTATTTAATATTAATTTCTGAATTACAGTTATAATGTATAATCATTACGAATATATCTGGGAACTAATGAGTCTCACATAAAGAATGTGTTGAAGAGAGCAAACATATTTTAATCAAGTTGAACTTGATTATAAAGTTTAAGCAACTTTATGATTAAATATAAGATATTTAATAAATGAGGATCAATATGAGATATTGGATCTTATTTGGGCATAATTGGTATTTAATTAGAATAATTTGTAATTATACTTAAAGTTTAATTAAAATTAAAATTTAATTTCAATTAAATTACTAAAATGTTCTAAACTTATTATAAACAAGATTAAGTTCTAATGGAGTTAACACTTCTTGCTTAATCCTTTCTATAGGAGTTATAGAGTTCTCTTAACTATTCTGTGTATACCATTAAAGGTCAAACACTTATGAAGCCATGGTAATTGAGATGGACCATTTTCAAAAACAGTTTAAGGGATATGATAAGAATATAGTCAAACTTCAGAATAAAGTACAAATTAAGATTCATGCTTTATTATGATTTATGTGTTAACCATGTTATAGAAATAAAGAGAGCTTGACTTTTAGGAAAATAAAATAAGAAAAAAAGTTTTGTAATTATTCCGCTGTAGTCAGGATTTGATCACGTCCCGATTTCCCAACAGATACTCCATCCTTTACTTATGATTTTTCATCCAAACTATCCAAAGCTTTGTTTACCTTAATATGGGCTATATTATGTATATTTAATCTCTTTCCAACAAGAAAGATGGCATAACTTCTTGTACTAGGCTCAGTGTTGGATATTTTATTTGAAAATGTTGATGAAAAACATGATTTATATACATTACGATAGATCTGGAATTTTTTTCTTACCTTACTCACCTATTGCATGTGGTGTAGCATATGAATCCCATCATTAGAAGTTAATGAATCTCTTCTTTATTTGAATCCCTCAACTTTTGAGCTACAAGCATAGAAAAAATTAACCCTTCGGGTATACAATTAAACTCATAAAACCGAACATGCCATATTGTTGTAGAGATTAAGACTCCTTTGTTTAAGGGATGGAGAAAAAAATTTCAGCTTCTTTCATAAGACTGAACTCTTAAGGCCTAACAATAAGATAATTTTATCATTAACTCTCAAGGGGATTTAGGCAAAATGATACTCCATCCCTCAATTATAATTTTTCATCCAAGCTTTCCAAAGCTTTATTTACCTTAAGATGAGTTGTATTATATATGTTTAATCTCTTTTCAACCTGAAAATTAGCCAAGCTTATTGTATTGTGCTCAAAAGAATTTTGTATTGGATATTTTATACGAAAATGTTGATGAAAAACATGATTGATATGCATTATGGCAGATCTGGAATTGTCTTACCAATACTCTACTTTGTTGTAGTGTCTCGTCTAACCGAATCTAAGGCCATCGTAGTCTTTTTCTGTTAGTCCTTTTCCATTCAAATTGAATGAACATCTCATCTCAGGTTTAGTTATACTGTTTAATATAACAAGTGAAGTTAATGTAACCAATGATCAGAATATTACATATTTTCGTATTACTGATGAGTGATGAGAAAACTTGGTGTACTGTGTGCCGAAAGACGCAGGGGAACTTCACTTTCATGGTTGAGTAGCAAGGAGAAATTTAAGGAAATATGATACATTCATGAAGTACATGAAAACATACGCATTCGTAAGGGTATAAGCTAATGAGCAAATCCAGTGCTTGCTCGGGCCTTATTTAAAACCATAGAAGTTGGTACATACTTATTTCTGAGAACAACAGAAAGCATTGTTCTTTAAATATCTTAGTTTGCTTTATCATCAGCAAAGAAGGCATCAGGAGCCTCATCAGCACTAGCGCAGCACCTGTTGCAACCGTAGCCGTACCTGTATCTGCTGCAGCATCCGTAAGAACATCCTCCTCGTCCACCTCCCGGGTATCCACCGCGGCCACCTCCCGGGTAGCCACCACGACCACCTCCCGGGTAGCCACCACGACCACCTCCGGGATAGCCGCCGCGACCACCTCCTGGATAGCCACCGCGACCACCTCCTGGATAGCCACCATAGCCAGGTCCTCCGTACTGCTCAGTACTTTCGCTGCTTTCCTCTAAACCATCATAATATATTTATATATGAGTGTAAGTCGTAAACTTATTTTATCCTTTAATTTCTTAACTTCCAGTAAGCAATGTTATGTGCAATATACGGACATTTTCAAATATGAGATATTAATGGAGTAACATGCTGGAAGTTGATGATGTACACTAGTTCAATGCTTCCCGAAGAGAATGACCTTAAGTATAGATACAACGAGGCACGGAAAGAAACTTACTCGTGGCAGTCGTGGAGGTGGAAATGTCAGCTGAGACTATTAGAAGAAGAGCAGAAAGAGCCAACAGAAGAAGCAACAAGGTCCTATTGTAAGCCATTTTGGAACTTGGAGAAGAAGTGTTTGTGTACTTAAGAAGTTATGACCCTAAGCGTCGCAGCAATGCCCTATTTATAGATAGATAAGGTGGCCATTGGCCAACTACCAGAGCTAGAGAGAGACAGATTATGCTGAGTTTGAGATATTATTGATCGACATGGATGACTCCAGACAATTGCCTTCCATAAGTGATCACATGCAACTTGTCATATTTCTCTCATTGACTGTTATCCGTAATATTTTTGGATTCAAAACTATGAATTAATGCGAGACCCCACATTGAAATTGGGTTGGCATTAACGGGTTAGATAGTGCAGATTCAAGCTACGTCAGACCTGACGCTTCCTCTCTCTGAACACGTTTCATCTAAAACAGTGCTCTTAATATAGAATTTACACTCGCTAATTACTATATTTGTTACTTTTAGGTGCGCCGTGCGCTGTTAGATTTTTTTTACGAAATAATTCGCAATTTTATCTTTTAGATGTGTATTTAAGATGTGTACTGACTAAAGTTTTAGATTGACATAATAACTTATAAATTAGGTTAATTAAATACTCCGCACTAGATAAATCTTACACGATAAGTTCAGTTGAGAGAGCGTAAATAAGATGAATCGAACACAGGATCTTTTAACCTCATGTCTGTTCACTCTAAATTTAATGCTTGGGTGGTGTTAATGCTCTGCTCAGTAGTCAAACTCAGACAGCCACATCGCCAAAGAAGAAGCCACGTGCCAAAAACTGACGTGTGAACTCTCGAACTGATCCGCAGCGAGAGCCCTTGCAATGGGTCATCATCCACATCACTTTCTGACAACCCTTCTTTCAGGCAGGAAAACAGGGATTCCACTTTGCTAATGAATACACACGTTGATATTAACATCTTAATTCTATCTATACACTTACCATGTTTATGCTATTTTTAAGTTGAATCCCTTGTCAAAGGCCTAAAGCTAGGATTTAAACCAGGCATGCAATGGATGTATAGCTAATTCTGATACCACTTTACTAATGAAAATATGTGTTGATATTAACAGTCTCAATTCTATCTATACACCTTTCTAACAACCCTTTTTTAGGCAGGAAAACAGGAAACTCTACCCCTCTTCCCATTCAGTTCGGATGGAGCACCCGGTTTGGTTTGCGTTTAAGCTATTTAATTTTGTTCACATATTTAAAAAGTAAAAACTATATATACAAGGGCAAAGTTACGTATTATTAGATATCTCTAAATTTTGCTTTACTGCAAAAATTCGGACTAAATGTGATGAAAATGGTATAAAAAGTAAGGTTTAATTCATCCTAATTCAGATGAGGAAACTCCAAAACAAGGGTACACCGAAATTATAGCATCAATTCTTGTTAGTTTATAAAGTTACAATTTAGTATTATTTTAGTTTAGATGTTTTGTGTAATTGGGAAACATCATAATTGCACCATATTAAGGTAGTTAGAACTTTGATATATAAACAAGATTAATATAAACCAGATTGAACGTCTACAACAACAGTCACGATCTACCATAACCATATTTGCAAAACTGCGGCCAAAAAGATCATTACTATGTGGTTGGGCCGGCTAGGCCGGCCATATAAGGCCGAACTCCAGGCTCAGATGTCGACGGCCCGGTCGCAGGAGATGATCTCCCATGCAAACGTAAAGATTCACTTAAAGACCTAAACTTAGTGGTAATCCCAGATATATAAGGTACTATTCTTTCCTGATTCAGGTACGACTCCACAATCCTACTTTTCCTACTGGTTATAATCAAAACCCTCACAGAAAGACTGACTTGAGCGTCGGAGGGACTTCCTGGGGATCAACACCCGGCACGCCATTGTTTGTTTTGCAGGTATTCCGTAGTCAGAGTCGCACAGATCATGGATCCTAACAATGACGTTCAACCCCAGCAGAATCAGGCTGAACCACTATGAGTTCTGTATAATATATTGTAGCGGATTCTTAATTTCGAAGATGTATATATATATATACACACACACACACACACACACACACACACACACACACACACACTAATATAAAAGAGTGAAATTATGATATATTCTCTCACTAGGTGACTCCTTCACCTGGGTTACCGAACGGTCGTTTTGGAACTGCTCCTAGTTTGTTAGCTCTTGGTTGGAACCTTGTTCTTCCTGTCGTTCGTCCATTGTCTCTAGGTTGAGTTCTCTTGGTGACTTCCGGGGCTGCCAGGTCGGGTCGGGCATTTGCCATTGCTGCCGACTGCATGTGACCACCAGGTGTTGGGTTTTGCTTGTGATTTTCTAGTGCTTTTCGACTGGTTTTGGGGTTGTGCTTCTGATTTCCGACTGGTTTTGGGTTGTGCTTTCTGCTTGTCGAGTGATTGTTGGCGATCTGACACAGTTTTCTTGGTTGTGCTGAGAGGTCGTATGTCCGACCTTGCCTGGCGTGCGTGTTACTTCTGGTTTCAAAGGGGATTGCTGGGCGAGTGCCTACTGGGGCTGTGCTGCCCCCTGCTTCTAGCCATCGTGGAGAGTGGATCCCGTCGACGCTTCTACCCTCCTGCCAAAGGGGGCATCTTGTTAGGGTATCGACGAGGTGCTATGGCTCGTCGTAAACCCAGAGGTACTGATATCACCGCGGCATGTTTTCAGCCTTCTAGCCCGAAGCAGGTGCGTTCCCCAGGTCTGAATCTGAACTCCTCTCCTGAGTGTACTGCTGAGCACTCCCTTCGGCTGGGGGATGAGGTAGTATCCACGGCTGAAGTGGAGGTTGATCTAGGAAGTAAAGACTCCAGTCATACTTATGAGTCTGCCGAGGAAAGGGAGGGTTCTACTCCTCTTGGCGAATCTGCTACTTCAGGAGCTTTGCGTCCTGCTCCGCAGGTGTCTACTGTAAAGCCCCAACAGAATAATGATGCGGCTGCCACCAAACCTTCCTTTGCCAATTTATTCCGCCATAACCGTGACCTCACTAAGGGTCTGAAGTTGCAATGTCTTCTTGTGGAGGACACAGTAACACTTGACACTGAAGATGTGCTGGACATTGAGCAAGAATGGGGTTTTTGTTTGGTTGGGTGCTTTACAGGTCCATTTCCGGGGTTGAAAGCTATTGAACAACTAATGAACTCTTGGGCTGTCAAATGTAAACTGATTCCGCATAGCAGGGGATGGCTTATATTTCAGATTGCTACTGAGGATGATCGATTGAGTGTCCTTTCTAGTGGCCCTTATGTTATGTTTGGAAAGACTCTTTTGCTGAAACCGCTATCCTCGGGGTTTACTTTCAATCATAGGGAATTCATGACTATTCCGGTATGGATACAACTTCCCAATGTCCCATTGGAGGCATGATGGAGAGGGGGCTATCCAAACTCGGTTCTCGGGTTGGGCAACCTATTTGCACGGATCAAATTACACTTAACAGGTCGCGGCTGGGTTTTGCACGTTTGCTAGTGGAAATTGATGTTTCTAAGCCTCCAGTTTCTAGTTTTGAAGTCAAACTTCCTCATGGTGTGCCATTCCAACAGCGGGTTCACTTTGAGACCTATCCGGTATATTGTTTCCACTTCTCTCTTTTTGGGCACTCGCCGTTTGTTTGTAAAGGTAAGTCCAAGCGACAGCGTGGGAAGTCTATTGCAGTGGCGAAGGGCCCTACTAAGGAGAACACTGGATTGAATGGCTCTTTGGAGAAGGGTATTGGATTGGTGGTAGAGCAACGCCTCGATGGTCCTCTCACAACTGGTCCTCCCCCACATTCCTCTTCTATGCCCAATGCGGATAAGGTGGGGACGAATTTTGGGCAGTCAGCGTGTATTGTTTCAACTTGTGGGCAGTCTCCCGCACTCCCTCTCGCCACTCATGCGTCACCCGACCCTCTCACCACCAACATGGCTTCACCCCCTAACCAGATAAAGGACCAGGGAACCTTGATTCAGCATAGAAGCTCCTTTGATCATACTAAATCTACTTCAGGTGGTACAGAACAAAATGACAAACCGATCAGCAAGTTGGATAGCGGATCAGGAACACAGGAGTCGGGTGCCCAGAAGGGTGTTGGTGAGGGTCCCTTTCGAGCTGTTGTCTCTCAAAAGCCTAATGGGGTTGGAGGGGGTTGCCCTCCTCTTCCAAAACCATGAAATTATTTGGGTGAAATGTCTGGGGTCTCAACTCTGCCCTGCGACAAAGGAGTGTGGCTTCTTTGCTGAAGTCCCACAATTGCCGGTTTGTTGGTTTGGTTGAAACTAAACTCTCGGAAGCTAATCTTCAACTTATGATTCAGCTTCGTTTTCGTGGATGGAATTTTTTTTCATAACTTTGATTACCACCCTAATGGTCATATATGTCTCATCTGGGATCCGAATTTTTATGACTGCCGCATACTTGCGATTGGTGACCAATTCATCCATGTGGCGGTCCAGTGTCAGATAACCCGCTTTTCTTTTGTAGTTTCGGTTGTTTATGGGCTTTTCCGAGTTACTGAGCGGAGGGTGTTATGGCAGTCGCTCCACAGCCTCATGCATACTCGAAATCAACCTTGGCTGATTTTAGGTGATTTCAATTGCATCTGCTCGGCCTAAGAACGCCTTGGGTGTCGGCCTCCCTCGGGTTATGATATGAAAGACTTGTTGGATTTCTGTCTCTCTCTTGGCCTTGAAGATGTCCCTAGTCACGGGGAATTTTATACTTGGAATAAGAAGATGTTATGGGCTAAACTTGACCGAGCCATGTTTAACCAAGCATGGAGTGCCACAGAATTTCATTGTTCCGCCCATTTTCTGTCAATGCACCCGGATTCAGACCATTGTCCCTATGTGATCTCCCTTAGTCGGATGGAACTTGAGGGTCGGAAATCCTTCAAATTCTTCAATATGTGGATGACTCATCCCTCGTTTCCTTCGATACTGGAACAAGCTTGGTGTCGACCTTCTTTGGGCTATTATCAGTTTAATTTGTGTAAGAAGTTACAAGGGTTGAAAGCTGCCTTACGGTCGCTCAACGTGCAAGGCTTTGCGAACATTTCTGATAAAGCTCGGCTGGCCCAAGAAGAATATCAGAAGGCTTATGCATTGGCTCTTACTCACCCCGACAATTTAGCTTTAAATCAAGACATGCTTCGGTGTCGGAAGTCCGCGGGTTTCCTGTTGGAGGCTGAACAACTTTTTTACCAGCAAAAAGCGAAGTGCACTCACCTTATGGAGGCCGACAAAAATAC
>JANVCL010000212.1:30797771-30811695 GCA_026546855.1 Erythroxylum incrassatum | reverse complement strand
TTATTATTATTATTATTATTATTGTTATTATTATTATTAATTACTGTTATAATTTTTCTACCTATTATTATTCTTATTATTATTAATATCATTAATATTGTTATTTTTATTATAAATTTTATTATACCAAATTAATTATCTTATTATTATTATTATTATTATTAGTTGACAATTTTTTAAATTTTGTACTTATTATTATTAATTAATTAATTATTGTTATTATTATTAATTATTATTATAAATTTTGTACTTATTATTATTATTGTTATTATTATTAATTATTGTTATAAATTTTCTACTTATTATTATTATTTATTAAATATATTATACGAAATTAATTATCTTATTATTATTATTAAGTATTTTAAATATTGTACTTATTATTAATTTTTCATTATTATTATTATTAATTATTTTGTACTTATTATTATTATTATTTTAATTGTTATTATTAATTATTGTTATCATTATTAATAATTGTTATAAATTTTCTACTTATTATTATTCTTAATATTATTAATTTATTATACGAAATTAATTATCTTATTATTATTATTATTATCAATTGTGAGAAGGATAAACTTGGCTTCTATTGGAATAGATATTCTTGGAAAAGTTAAAGATAAGTAGGGATGAGTTTTATGTATTCCTCATAATTTAATAATAGAATTCCCAAATGTATAATTATTCTAGGTTTAGTTTCTAACCAAGCATAAGATTAATAATATATTAGGAATAGCTATGGAATAGAATAGCTCTTCCTTTAAACATAAGATTAATAAAGTGTTTCTTCTTTTTCTACAACTCTTCTACTTTATAATAATCATAGGGTTATAAAAATTTCTTATATAATGTCTTTTATGAGCGTATCAATTTTAATTAGTATTCTTAAAATTAAGAATAATAATTAAAATTTATATAATAAATTAATAATAAGAATATTAAGAATAATAATAAATAGAAAATTTATATAATGTCTTTTAAGTAAGGTTGTCATCTTGTGCGGTAGCATATTGCTTAAGTTACTATTCAACTTATCCTTACTTCGTCACAATCACAAATTGCAGATATTTTCACTAAATCTCATCCTTCTCGACGATTTCAAGAACTTGTCTTCAAACTCAAAATGTTCAGTTCTTTACACCTTGATTTTGAGGGGGTGTTAACATATAACGTATACATTATATACGTTATATGTTTATATAATTAATTATAAAACATATTTATATATATATATATTCTTCAATAAATTCATGTATAAATACCCCTTATGTAATAATATATAACTTTAGAGGCTGGTGGGTCTCTTCACAACTCTCAAGTTCAAACAAATTTGAGAAGTGATCAAAATCAAACCGAGGTAGAGGAAAGACTGGAGCTTTTAAGAAAATGTCGGGAAGAACTGCTAGTCAAGTGATACGTTGCAAAGGTAATTTAGTTTTCTTTTCGGAGTTTGTGTTTTCTGCTGTTTTTGTTCATCCCATGTGAGTCTTTTTGAAGTTGTGGGGTGGTGTTCATTTTCATGTGTTTACCGTTTGGTTTGGGGGAAATGCGAAGGAAGTTCAGATAAATCTGTGTCGTTGTAATGAAAGATCGATTCTGTTGTAGCAGTTTAGTTATCTTTGTTCATTAGTTCTTATTGTGTATGATCTGTAACCGGATGTGTCTGCTTTATAGCTGCTGTTGCATGGGAAGCTGGGAAGCCTCTGGTGATAGAGGAAGTGGAAGTGGCACCACCTCAGGCTATGGAGGTGCGCGTGAGGATACTATTTACAGCCCTCTGCCACTCTGATGTTTATTTTTGGGAAGCCAAGGTGAGTGCTGCTTCTTGGACAACTTTCTTTAAGATCTTATACTTTTCATCTTGAGTCACTAAAAGCTGATATGGAAATTGCAGGGGCAAACCCCATTATTTCCTCGCATATTTGGCCATGAAGCTGCAGGGTACGAGCATCACTTCCTCTACTTACATCGTGCTTAAGCTTTTCATTTCCTTTTCTCATTTAGCCATTAAGCCTCAGAGTGTTTGGTTTCTTTTTTTGTTTATCTTCCTGAGAATTATTGGGGGTTTACATTCTGAAACTGTAATCCCCAGTTGTGTAATGAAACTGTGGGTATTTGTGAAAAAAGAATTATCCAACTTGCACCCTAGAATGTGTTTAATTATGTTCAAAATCATGGAAGTTCATGTCCTCATCTACCACTTGATCTGTTGATGCTCAGGATTGTTGAAAGTGTTGGTGAGGGCGTCACAGACCTCAAACCTGGGGACCATGTGCTTCCACTCTTCACTGGAGAATGCAAGGAATGTAGTCACTGCAAATCAGAGGAGAGCAACCTGTGTACTCTTCTTAGGGTTAACACTGACCGAGGGGTGATGCTTATTGATGGAAAGTCAAGATTCTCTATCAGGGGAAAGCCAATTCACCATTTTGTTGGAACCTCCACTTTCAGTGAATACACTGTGATTCATGCTGGCTGTGTTGCCAAGATCAATCCTAATGCTCCACTTGACAAAGTTTGTGTTATTAGCTGTGGAGTCTCTACAGGTTGGACAAACAATTGCCTTGATTCTTCTACATAAATGTCTTTTGAACCGTGTTCCATATCAGTTGTCATAATTTGGTTGTGTTGCAGGTCTTGGTGCGACTTTGAATGTTGCAAAACCTAAGAAAGGCTCCACAGTTGCTATTTTTGGATTGG
The DNA here is from genome assembly GCA_026546855.1 of Erythroxylum incrassatum. Lineage (NCBI taxonomy): Eukaryota > Viridiplantae > Streptophyta > Magnoliopsida > Malpighiales > Erythroxylaceae > Erythroxylum > Erythroxylum incrassatum. The sequence continues at coordinate 30,808,992 of JANVCL010000212.1, read as the reverse complement.
GAGCTATTGGCCTTGCTGTGAGTTTCTAATCGAACCTCGAACGGGAAGGTCCTCTAGCATTCAATTCTACTGTTTCTCTAAAAATGTTTTGTTTTCTTTGACATCATTAGGCTGCTGAAGGGGCTCGAATTGCTGGTGCTTCAAGGATCATTGGTGTTGATCGGAATCCCAAGAGATTTTTGGAAGGTAAGAGAAGCTTCTAATGAAAGTGAATGCATAATCGTCATTTGATGTCTGTTTAGTGTTGCTTGATCGTCATGTTGCACAGCCGGTACAATTGGTGTCGTTCTGAAATCACGGATAGGCACTGGTGCAGACAGAAAAGGAGGAAAATTTTTGTAAATTTGATACTTTAACTCAAAAGATAAAGAGTTTATTGAACTCAGCAAGTTGCTTTCTGTTGCAACTCTTATAAAACTTTGGTATGAACTTTCCTGTGATAAGAATTTTTGACATCACTTTCATCAAAACTGTATCTGATATATGTATGCATTCTTTCTTCTCAACAGCCAAGAAATTCGGCATTACGGAATTTGTGAACCCAAAAGATTATGAGAAGCCTGTTCAACAGGTTTGTGAGTCAATGAGCTAGATTTTGAGTAGCATATGTAAATGAGTGTTTTGTTCCGCCCTAATACTGTTCATATCTTCAGGTGATAGCTGAAATGACTGATGGAGGAGTCGACAGAAGTGTTGAGTGCACTGGAAGTGTCGACGCGATGATATCTGCATTTGAATGTGTTCATGATGTAAGTTTTTGTTGAACTCATTGGATAGTAATGAGAATGGAACTCAAACAATTATGTCTTATATACGATACCTCGGAATGCGTTGCAGGGATGGGGTGTTGCTGTAATTGTTGGTCTTCCAAGTAAAGATGATATTTTCAAAACTCATCCGATGAACCTCTTGCACGAGAGGACTCTCAAGGGAACGTTCTTCGGCAACTTCAAGCCGCGCTCTGGTATTCCTACTGTTGTGGAAAGATACATGAATAAGGTAAGCGAAACTTTCTGTTAGAACTTCGTAGCCAGAATAAGATAAAGGACTTCAGAATCAAAGCAAAGGAATCTTGTATTGAATTGGTAAAAATGGTCAGGAGGGGAATGGATTTCTGCTATCTTTAACAGAGGTATCATCAGATCAGATCATATAGGGAGTACAATTTTGCTCATCCAAATGACAATAATGAAGGCTCAAAGAAATCCAACTTTGAAAGTGGCTGCATTTATTTTTTATAGCCAGTTTAACTTCGAGTACGACCTGAATTCCAGTCAAAATGAGCTTTACCCGTTGACTTCTGGCTGGACACACAGATTGTTTTGTCGTCCTTACATTATATGTAGCTGTTGCTGCAAAGTAGAGCAGGGTAAATTAGACAGCACACCCCTGTGGCTGCATCTATAACCATAACCAGTTTATGTGATTGGAAATCAAGTTTTTGATAATCTGATAACTTGAAACTTTAACACGAGACTAGAAGTTACTACTTTGGCTTGAAGCATTATACCTGATGAAGTCTATATTCCTTGAATGTTGACAGGAGCTTGAGGTGGAGAAATTCATTACACATGAAGTTCCATTCTCTGAAATTAACAAGTCTTTTGAGTTAATGCTCAACGGAGAGGGTATCCGGTGCTTGATCCGAATGGATGCGTAAGAAAAGAACAGCTAATTGGTGTTTGCGTGAGAGGAAAGAATGAGACCATGAATGTTGATAGTGTTCATAGTTGCATCTTGGATTTGGTTTTCTTTTGTAATCTGAGAGCAGTGTCCATGTAAAAAGTAAATAACAACCCTCCCTAATGAGGGTCCCGGGGTCTGAGAATCCCGAAACGCGAGGTCTGAGAATACCCATGTAAAGAGCACAAACCGATAATGTCACTTTGTGGCAGTACTGTGTCAAATATCAGAACTTTCAGTTGTTCATCTTCCATATAAATTTATAATAAGTGAAGGTTTGAGCCTCCAAACTATGATAATTACCTAGTTGGTTTAAAGACTTGATTTTTTATTTAGATTTCTTTTCTTGGCTAATCATATGATTTATTTATTTTATTATTAATTGATGATTAAAAATTCAACCGGTTTGACAGATCAATCGTAAAAATCTTAAATCGAATAATTTTTTAATTTAGTTTTAAATTTTTTTATCGATTTATTTTCATAATTTTTGTTGTTAAAAATTAATTAATTTATTAATTAATTAGTCAATCTGTATAAATTAATAAGTTCTTATAAACTAAAATTAATTAATTAATTTTTATTTAACATTTTTAATTAAAATTTAAATTCTTTGATTAATAAATATATTTTCTTTTAATCATATTTCAAAAATTTTAATTTATTTCAAGTTTTAGTCAATTTTTAACGGTTTTGAATTTTTTAAATCTTAAAAAATGTTAGAACTTTTATGAAAAAAGTTTTTCAAAAAAGTTAATTGACTATTTGACTATTACTAAAAAAATAAATTTTTTAAAAGAACTTTTTCGTCCTCCAAAACTCAACCAAACATATGCTGAGAATGATTTATTGATATCTGAGTTTGAATTAAATTTAAAAAATAGTTAATTAATCTTATCTCTTTTCTTAGTTTCTAAGAATTAAGAGGTGAAAGTAAAAAATGAAAATTTACATTTCTAATGAATTAATTCGAGTTTGATGGAATCATCGAAACTCGATCAGAATCGAGTTTTTGCAATGAATCAAAATGTCAATAGGTAGCTCTGCATGGTCATGAGATTATGTTAAAGAAATGTAGGCCAAGTCATGTCTCACAAAATCGTTTCTAATCTTTCTTCATTGTTGAGAAAATGTAGCTCTCTAATCTCACAAGCCAAGCAAGCGCATGCCCAAGTCCTCGTGAACAACTATGTCCTCGACGTGACACTCCAAACGGATGTATTGTTAGCTTACACCAAATGCGGCTTCCTCGTAGTTGCTCGCAACTTGTTTGACAGAATGCGTGAACGGGGCATGCATTCTTGGAACATCTTGATCGCGTCCTACGTACAGAATTCTCTTTATCTTGATGCTGTTCGTATCTTTGAGGAGTTTCTGAAAATGGGTCTTCGACCGGATCACTTTACTCTGCCTCCATTGTTGAAGGCATCTGCAGGAATTAAAGATCGTCGCTTGGGGTGGATGCTTCACGGTTTTGTGGTAAGTTTTGGGTTTGAGCGATATGTAGTTGTAGGTACTTCTGTTATGGAGTTTTACTTGAAATGTGGGGAATTTGATGATGCAAAGAGGTTGTTTTTCAATATGGTGTACAAGGATTCTGGTGCTTGGAATTTGATAATATCTGGGTTTGGGAGAGCGGGCTTGTTTTTGGAAGCTCTGGACTTGTTCAGGGATATGTTGAAGGAAGATAGGCTTAAGATGGATGATATGACTGTAAGTGGTGTGCTGAATGCTTGCGGTGGGGAAGGGACTTGATGAAAGGGAGAGAAATACATGGCAAAGTGGTAAAGAGTACCTTCTTCGCTTGTGATGTTGCAACTTACAATTCTTTGATTGATATGTATGCAAAATGTGGGTGCTTGCATGATTCAGAAAAGGTATTCAGGAATATGCATGACGTGAATGTGGTGACTTGGACAACGATGATATCTTGTTATGGAATACATGGAAAAGGAAATGAGGCATTGGCTTTATTTCAGAGGATGAAAGATTGTGGATTTTCACCTAATCCTATCACCTTAACTGCAGTGTTGGCTAGCTGCAGCCATTCAGGTCTAATCAATCCCGGTCGGGAGATTTTCTGCTCCATGTTGACAGATTACGGGTTTCAACCCTGTTTAGAGCATTACGCTTGTATGGTTGATCTTTTAGGACGGTCTGGACACCTTGAAGAGGCGCTCAGATTAGCACAGCATATCAACTTAACCACAACGGCAAGCGTTTGGGGTGCCTTATTAGCAGGATGTGTGATGCACAAGAATGTTGGGATTGGAGAAATAGCAGCTCGTCATCTCTTTGAACTGGAACCAACAAAGTCTAGCAACTACATTGCCTTGTGTTCTATCTATGAATCTTGTGGTATGTGGGATGGCATGTCAGTAACAATGAAGAAGATGAAAGAATTAGGTTTAGTTAAAGCTCCTGGTTGCAGTTGGATAAACATTGAAGGAATAATATGTAAATTTTTCCAAGGGGACCATTCAGATCCAATGACAAAGGTGGTATGCAAAACACTTGATGGAATGATGAGAGCTCCACTTCTGCCTCATGATTGTCGTTACCTATACCAAGTGTAAGAATGAAAAATCCCATTCACACTTCTCAAATACTAGTGCATATCAGATCAAGTTATACTCTGCAGTATTAGTTCTTTAGCAAGAAGGGTTAGAAGAAAAAGCTTGATTAGTTATGTTCTTTGTATTGATGCTCGAAGCTTATCCGCTTGACAAGAGAATGCAGAATGATTTAAGCACCAAAAAGAAAATGAAAAATGGAAAGAAGAATGAGAAATGTTCAATTCTCCGTTCTTTTTTTTTAGTTTTAAGAAATATATTGGCTATAATCAGAATATCTACAATGTACAAAATCTAATACACCCTCAAGGCAGACAAAAAGAGCAGGCTAACAACCTCACTGTCTCTAATCTCTAATCACAGAACAGCTCAAGCAAAACACAAAAAACTATAAATACTAGCGTCTCCTCAAAGTTAGGCGTAAAGAGTCCTGTTGACCGTGCACTAAGATGACCTCCCGTATCAAATTGACGATGTAGTTCGCCAACGCATACTTACTCTTTTTCAAGTGCTTATAAATGCGAGCGTTCCGCTCCCTCCACATTTGGTAGATCACCATTTAAAACGAGGCTTTAATAAGAAAACCATCAAACCTTCCTTGTTGCGATTTATGGATCACTTCCTCTAGCACATCATTCCATTCATAAATGAATCAAGAGTGCCAAGCAAATTCTCCTTTCTTGTTTTCTCTTGTAAATGATATTGTACCAGGGCGTACACTCCTTTTGACTTATTTCATGTTGTTTCATCATCTACAGCCTTAAAGACCTGTGTAAGAATCTACATTTGTTCAACAGGCTCATGGTAAGAGATGACAAATTAGCCTGCCCTAGTTAGGCCTAGTCGTCAACAGGTCAAGTTCTGATTAGCCATGCTCAAGTTCGAACTCGACAAAAGTTTTCAAGTCCAGTTAATCATGCTTCATGTCATTCTAGGTTACGAACATGAGAAATCAAAACCATGAGTAAGTTGGAAATATTCTTGGCCTGGGTCCAATCCCAACCCCAAACCCAATTTATATTTTTAAATCATTATAACCTATGCTTGATTGTGGACATTTTTTAATGGTTCATCCCATAACTTGCGTGCAACTTTTATAATTTCAAGTTCCAAGATCCAACCATCCATCGTCATCAACAACCTTTCACTAACCAACTCCCCTAGAGGACAGATTAGGATTTGGGATTATTCTTCATTCATACTAGGTGGTAGGTGCTAGGTGCTATCTTAACTAGAACTAATGGAAGAAAGTAACCGAACCAAGCCTCACTAGTGCTTTCATTCCAAAAGTTAATGATGATCGTCAGAAGACGATCCACCATGAAAATGTTACTTCTCTGAGATCCCATTTCAGGACCCAACAAGTTGGATGTTCACTTTTCCTTCTTTTTCCATTTCAAGAAACTTGAAATTATTCTTAAGTTACAATGTAGTCCTGACTCTTAGGAGAGCATTGAATGAAACTTGATGACCCTTCTTCTTTCTCTTTTGTATGGTGGGAAGAACATGAATGCGTGTCAGATCAGTTCCAACCCTCCTCGAAACATGCTCTTCAATTCCTTAAATACCATCTACGTACTGGCAAAAGTGAATCATTTCTTGTAATAAGAGCATCTCTCACCATTGTCTTATGCAATATAGCAAAAAGAATAACGTGTGAAAAGAACATATAAAGTTTGATTGATCTAATTAAAATAACTTAAATATAATTGAATTGATATAAATTTGATTTAAACTTAAATTTTGGATTGAAACTCATTTGGGTTAAATTTTTAGAACTGACGTCAGGTTAAAACTCAATTAAATTTTAGACTATCACATAATGAATGGACATACTAACATCGACTCAACTTAAACTCAACTGAATTAATTTGAAAATGTTGGACAATCAAACCTGAGTATTTTTGAAATTCGTCTCATATTCAAACTTGATCAAATTTTAGACCGTGTTCAAACTATAATCTACAAAAAAAAGACTCGTATTTATTAAGTGATTGTTTCATTACAATAGCTTAAGCTGTTGTGTGAGGTCAATTTAATTGGTTTTATATATTCACTAACACACCCTTTCAAGTAAGAGCCCTTTGGGCTTGAAATTTGCACAAGTTCACTCTACCTTGTTCTGAATAATAGGTAGATGGTAGGATTTAAACTCACGACCACTTGATCACAAAGGTTCTGATATCATATTAAGTGACCGTTTCATCACAATAACTTAAACTGTTGTGTGAGACCAACTTAATTGATTTTATATATTCACTATAAATACCCAACCTTAGGCACTTAAAACCAGTTCGACCTCTTCACAAGCTCTTGAACCATTTAGTTTATAAGCTCGCCTTCTTTATGCAAGTATGGTTTTCCCTTCTAGGTTCCAATACTTTTAAGAACATTATCATAATAACAACCTTGGTATTTAGGAGCTAGATACATAGGTTGAAGTTCCAAGTTTGTCTATTTGTATGCAATACATATGAGTCACGAGGAGTTTGATTACGTGAAGAAGCCATGCTCGATCGAGTCTCTTGTGACATCATGCGGTTTTAAGACTTCCAAGTGAAGCCCTAGAATCATTGCTTTGTGCATGCGCAAGTATACTAAAATTGGAATTTATAAGATAAGTAACAAAATCAGAAAAACAAAAGGCTATCAAGGTGTTTCCATTTTAAAAAAGGTATAATTAAGGCTCCTGGAACCCGATATCAAGATTAACGTGTGATGAATCAAGAGTCAAAGAGCATATCTCCTTTTCTATCGCTACGAAACTGGTAGTATACTACTGTACACATATTAAGTTTGGAACCAAAATCATCACCATGGTACAGCAACCGTTGTAGCTTGCAAGTATTTCCTGATGATATTTTAAGATTACGAATAATTACGATAATTAAGAAATGGGTCATATTGCGATTGTTTTTTATAATTTAAAATTATATTTTATTAATATATTAATGTATTCAATACATAAGACTTTCCGTTTTGAAAGAATCAGAAAAGAGTTTTCAATATGTACAGCCTTCTTTTTGTAACAAAGAGTTTATTTTCGTGTTTCGATCCTGTGACTATAAGGAGCAATTGGTACCAAGGCTCTCCCTAAGCTCTAATTATTAACTATTTCAAATATATATTTTTTTCAAAGTCTACTTGACTTGATACAATAAATTATTTAAAAAAATCAATCAAGTTAAAATTTTTCACTAAAAAGTTTTATTGAATAAAACTAATTGACTTTTTAATAGTAAAATTGAGCTAAAAAAATCTAGAAGACTTGATTGTAAGTTTTTTTTAATAAAAGAAATTATATTAATCATAGCAAAAGCTATCACACCATTACAATAAGTCACATTGACATATTATAATCAACACATACTGAGGTGTCTATAGAGAGCTAAAATGATTTTTAAAAAAAAAACTATGAATTGCAACTTTCAGCAGTTGTTCAACTCATTACAAAGTGCACTATGCTTGTTTTGAGCTATGAAAGCGGCACGAACCCAATTGATGATGTGTTCCGGGATCTGATATTTTCTTTCTTCGATTTTCTTGTATAATCTCTTGTTTCGCTCCTTCTAAATGGAGTATATGGTGATAGTAAAAGCTGTTTTAAGAAGTGTTCCATTTGGTTCTCTAGGCTTGGTCCTGAAAATAATCATATTAAGTGTCTCCTCCATTCAAATGTGAACCTAGATCGTTGTAACATGCTCATTATATTATTGATTGTAAGTTGATATTATTGACTTTTATCACTATCATATAAGTTCGTTGAACCTTAATATTTATTGAAAGCCAAGTAAGTTGGTGTGTTATAAAAAATGACGACTCAATTTGAATAACTTTGGAACTTCTCGTGGACATTGTAATTAGACAAGGGACTTAGGCATGGTTGTGTTGAAAAAATCGAATGTAGGACAAAAAATGCCAAACAAGTACAAATGCAAACTTTGTCTATATTGAAGCAAATAAAACGCATTTTGGTGTGCTTAGATCATTTGATATCAAGTTCAACTTTTTAAGAATCATTTGTTAGATTAATGTATGCTTGTGTATGAAGCAAAACTTAATTTTAGGTTTTAATTATTTTTTCTAAATTTATTGTTAAGGTTAAGTTTACACCATAATTTACAATTTTAATAATCTTGAACAAAAACACATAATTTAAAATTTTAATAATTTTGAATGAATACTAAATTTTAAGCTGAGTTAAATTTTTACTATTTAAAGGGAAATTTTAAAAATTAAATAGGTTTCATATTAAATTAAATTTATTATTTTTTAAATGTATGAAATTCTTCATTATAACTTATAAAAATTTGTATATGACTTTTAGAAAGTTTCCTTTTAGGGTTCATTGCATACAAAAGCTCAAAATTTTGTCAAATTTTTAATTATAGCCCGAACTTTAAAAAGTAGCAATAAAATGTTCAAACTTTCAATTTTTTTTTCAATTCTAACCCGACATTAGTATTTTCATTAAGTTTAAAAATAGCTTAAATCAAATTACACAACCCCAATGACCTTTTATATATGCAATATGTTGTATTAATGTGCTAGTAGTTTGCAGCGTCAGAAGAACAAACAGAACAAATAACTGAGAATATCATAAGAACAACAAATAAAGTTGGGCTAGAATTGAAGAAAATTGAAAGCTTGAATATTTTATTGTCACTTTTTTAAGTTTGGGTTAGAATCGAAAAAAGTTAAAAATTTGGACATTTTATTGCTACTTTTTAAAGTTCGGAATATAATTAAAATTTTAACAAAAGCTTGACCTTTTTTTGGCAATTAACCCTTCCTTTTAAGTATAAAATTTCTTTATAATAATTTTTAAGTATCTATTAAATGGGCATTTTATCTATTTATAAGCAAGTATTTTAACAAGTTCACTGAATCAAGAAAAGGGTTCACACTTGAATTTGTCAAACAGTGCTTTTTAAGTCAATTTTTCAAAATACTAATGAGTTTATTGATTCACTGGCAATTTTAAATTAATTTCAAGGTAGTGCCTCAACTTAACTTTCTCCATTACAAAAGAACAATAGTTAATGATAATGATACATCAAGCATCTTGGACATTAGTAATTATTGGAACTAACTTACTAACTAATGGTGATATCATTTTTTATCATTTAAGAGTGTTAGGTCAATATGAATCTCACCTTAGCATGTGGGTAGGGTGAATACAACTCATGTCTAGTCCCTAACTTAATCTAAATTATAATAAGAACTTTATGGCCTTTTAACTTAGAGATGTTCTAAAATTATGTGCAATAAAATCATGAATTATGCTCTATGTTATACGTACATCACTCTAATTCAAAATATATTTTCATACTTTAATTCCTTTAACCTCTAACCCTCTCATGCAATTTTGTTTTTAAGTCTTGATCACCTTAAATGTAGTATAAAATATCCTACCTTTAATCAAAAAATTAGAAGCATACCCATTTGAATACTATCTTAGTACTAAACAAAAAAAGATCAATGCAATGCAAATCAAATATGTATAGGTAAATATCATGTTGAGAATTGGTGCATAAGCCTTCTCCTTTTTGTACTTTCCAAATTTTGCTTCATAACTCTAAAAAGATATATATATATATAATTGATTATTGTTGATTTTTTGAATTATTTCTTAATAATATAAGTCTATTTTAAAAAATATGCTTCCAACCCACTAGTCCTGCAAGTCAGTTTATTATAAATTAGTAGATTTTGTAGGTTCTATTAAGTTATCAAGATACGTTTGATGTGGAAAACCTTCTTCTAAAATATATTTAATTGAGTTAAATTAATTAAAAAAGGCAAGAATAAGTTTTCTTATTGTCCAACTTTCTTGCATCTTTGCTAAAAATAGCATATAAGCATACATACAATATCTATACTACACATAAAAAGCAATAAAAGTCTATCGTTAAGCTCAAATCTAATTTGTCTTAATTATATTGCTAATGGTCATTAGTATAAGGTAAGAAATTGTCTTATATCAATAAACTACAAATATGTACTGAATATATCATCTAGTGCATATAATTTTTCGTAAATAAAATATATTAAATACATTATTTGACGAGTTAACACTCATATCACCTAAAATATTAAGCCGAAGTAACACTTAATAACTGTTTCATTAAGATTAAAATGAGTCGTAGCCCCTTCATCATGACTCAATTTTGAAGCCTTTTGAAGTACGAGATTCTTTGGAGACTACCTTCATTTTTATGGAAAAAATGAGACACAATTGGTATCACCTTTTTAATTTTTCATCTCAAAAAGATCGGATATTTTTAGGGTCAGTAGAGATCTTATCACAAAATTGATCAAGAATTAGGTGTACTATCTTCTATCTTCGTGATGCAGCTTTATACTTGTTTTGAGGACAAAAACAATATGAGATGCCGAGGACATTATTACTGAAAGCTAACACTCACAATTCCCATAGCAAAAAAGGAGAAGTCAAATAGCTACAAACATATGAAAAGCACCCTGCCTAGTACCTTCTCCATTGCTTGTTTTTAGGGTATAAAAATAGCAGCACTCAATAGCTTTGGTTCAAGCAATCTTAAATAGGGTTTTGGGATGAATTAGCCATTATAATATTGTGATTTTTGGTAACCCTTATCGTTAGATTCTTAAGTACAACTCACAAAATTATATAAGCCATTTGAATTTTAATTTTAATATTATAATTTTTAGTGATTATCATCCTGTATTTTTATGTTAAATCATAGTTTTGTGATTATTGATGACTCGTATTGTTAGATCCTTAAGTAATCGATTAGCGATATCAAAAAATGCTCCCTAAATAGCATAATGCTAGTGTTAAATGGCCATTTCACCACAATAACTTAAATTTTTGTGTGAGATTAACTTAATTAGTTTTATATATTAACTAACACATCCCTTCAAGTGAAAGTTTTTTTAGCTTGAAATTTGCATAAACTTACTTTATCTTGTACTAAATAATA
>JANVCL010000212.1:30776970-30797671 GCA_026546855.1 Erythroxylum incrassatum | reverse complement strand
TGTGTGAGATTAACTTAATTAGTTTTATATATTAACTAACACATCCCTTCAAGTAAAAGTTTTTTTAGCTTGAAATTTGCACAAACTTACTCTATCTTGTACTAAATAATAGATGAGTGGTAGGATTTAAACTTATGACTACTTAATCACAAAAACTCTAACATTATATTAAATGATCATTTCACCGTAATAATTAAGCTATTGTGTGAGGTCATTTAATAGCTAGTAAATACTTGCATAAAACGAACAGATTCTTAGACTCCAGAGTTCTTAATGTCTTCTCTAAATCAGGGCTAACCGAACCCTATCCCTAATTTGAAGCTATATATAATGACTTCATTCATCTTGCATCACATGTAGCTCCACAACTATTATAAAACTAAAAACAAAAACCCTTTATTTCTCTCTCTCTCTCTGGTTTTATGTGTCGTCAAGTATTGGTTGAAGCTTCAGAACTCAAGCAAAAGTTGTATATTTCAATACTTGTCAAAGAAAGCAAATACGGGTTTCTTCGGTTGCTTACGAAACCATGAGTTTCATGTCCTTCTATGGAAATGATGCCTATAATGTGCCATCATTTATATGAGTCAGTACCCACTACAAGAACACCATTAGATACCATTTTCTTTTCTCCATCACTTCACTCTTTTCTTTGAGTTAAAATTCCACAAACTTAAGCTTTTTGCGTTCAATCATGGAGATGGACCAAAGTAAGTTCTCAGTTCAGACATGGAACCCTGAAATGGCCATGGAAGATCATCAAGTCCTCAACGACCATATTCCCTTCAGCCCACTTTGGCCTGTTAGCTACACGCTTCAAAACCAACAACAGTCATCATCATATTCTTCAGTTCACATATCCATCTCAACCCTTCTTGGGGACCAAGTAGCAAACCCTAAAGATGAAGACGACCAACAAGAAGATGAACCAGATGAAGAGCTCGGAGCCATGAAAGAGATGATGTATAAGATAGCAAGCATGCAACCAGTGGATATAGATCCAGCATCAATTCGCAAGCCGAAAAGACGGAATGTCAGGATCAGTGACGACCCTCAAAGCGTCGCAGCTCGGCGTCGGAGGGAGAGGATCAGCGAAAAGATCAGGATTCTGCAGAGACTCGTCCCTGGGGGTACAAAAATGGACACAGCTTCAATGCTGGACGAAGCAATTCGATACGTCAAGTTCCTCAAAAGACAAATCCGCTTGCTTCAATCCACCAACCGACACCGACCCTTTACCGGAGAGTGGCCGGTGACCTACAACAGACCTCTTGGCTCCGCCGTCTCGACCTCCATGGAGACCCTAGTTGGCGGTTCTGCAGGATTCAACCTCGGTGTCAATGGAGTGGACGTCACAGCCGGGTGCTTTGACCCTCAGGTAATTACAGACTAGTAAGGCCAAAAGGTGACAGTAATCATGAAGAAGGCCAAAAGGTGACAGTAACCATGAAGATGAAGAAGAAGACGATGATGATGTTAAATTACGGCAAACAAGCGAAAGGAGTTCCACAAACTGTGAAAAACATTGAGGTATAATTGAGAATTGAAAATGGCGTAAAAGGTTTGTTAGGATATTGTTGACTAAAGTGGCATATGTGATCTGTCGGAACAATCATAACGATCAGCTTGAGTTACGTAGAACCGTATGTATATATATAAATATAAAATATCGATATCATAATAAGGGGGCCTACGGAGGCTTTTGGCCGGAAAGTTGGTTTGGTCGTCTCTCTTCCGGGAATAAGACAGTCTTGACGTAATACAACGTTTAGCTTTTGAGCATAATTTCAGTCTCTGCCTCTCGACTTCTCTCTCGGCGATGCACATGCAATAAAGTTAAACCAAACACACATAAAACGCAAGAACATGTTTGTTTTGCATAGAATAATAAAAAGAAAGATACATATATGCTTGTTTATGTGAAACTTAGTTTGGATCTATGGATATGTTACACTTTAGGTTTCTAGGAACCTTGTATATGTTAGAGGAACAAAATGTTAACATGCGTTTCGATAGTTGGAGCGGTCTAAAAATAGAGTTCAGATTTTCTATCTAGTTTTACTCTGTCTTATTCTATCTCATGAAATATCAGTTATTTATTTTGCAGGTTTTACGTGAGATCCATGCAGAACCCATATAAATAAATGACTAAGATTTATTGAACACAATAAAACACCATAATATTGGACAGAGGATCTGAACTCCTGAAAACATGCAATATGTATGATTTTGCATATAAACTTTGCAATTAAAGTGCATTTAAACTTGTTATTTAGAGCTTGTTGGTGCAATTTTAATGATCATTTGAGTTAAATTTCTTATTTTACCGGTTTAACTTTTAGTTTAGCTTTAAAAACATTAGTGAATATCTCCATTAGACGTGATTTTGATCATTTTTCATGCACTATGAGAAAACTAGTTTATTGAAGTAATTGTGTTTCATATAACAGTGAAGAATGTGTGGCGTTATTGAAGGGAACAGATCTGCGGCGTTATTGAAGGAAACAGATCTGCTCTTTCCGAATTGTTATGTTTGTTGTGTCTAATAAATCTCAACCATCTATTATAATAAGTTAGATGATTAGGTTCTTAAAAACATAACTGGGCACAGCGATTCAGGAGTTTCAATAAACATTATAAGAAGACTCTAAACAAAGAGAACGTTTGGAAATCGATTTTGGTTTTTAATGTTGCTTTCTTAGATATAAAATGCTTACATGAAATAGTTTTAAGTTACGGATACAATATTTGAATCAGAAATGGAACTTATCGATGTTTGATAATTTTTTTATTATTTATAGTATTAATGATTATGAATGTTCACTATTTATCAAATGCGAAATTTTTATTTAATTTATTATTTTTGTTTGAATAATGTCGATATTAATAAGATCAATATGTCGAAAAACTAGAAGGAAATAAGATATCTTATACTATGATTATTAGCAATAATTTAAAAATAGACCGGAAGTTAAACCGGTAAGATAAAAAATTTAAAATTTAAAAGGTTCAATTGTTATTAGACGGTCATAAAATCAGTTAAAGATTAAATAAAATTAAAGAATTTGAAATATGAATGAAAAAGATTGTCCAAAGAATTGAAGTTTAATTAAAAAATAAAATTATTAAATTAACATTAATTGGTTTATTTTGGTTTATAAGAACTTACTAATTTGCAAAAATTATCCAATTAATTAATAATTAATCAATTTTTAACAACAATAATTACTAAATAAATTGAATCAAAAAGCTAAAAACTAAATAAAAATTTGATGGTTTAAAATTTATACGGTTAAATTGACGGTTAAATGACCAAACGGTTTACATTTTGTAATCATTGATCAGCATGAGTTTCCAAAAAATATGTGCACAACTTTTGGTGTTAAGTAGATATTTTGGTGCATTTTGTTGATTGCTTAATGATATAAATAGTTACCCTTATTGGTTTGCCAAAATAGATTTTAGTTATGCAAGAAATATGTGAATTTTTTTATATTTAAAAATACATAAATTCAATCTCACACGGGAAATACAATGTTGGTGTTCCATTGATTAAGATTGAATTTCAACTAATTCAAATCTAATTAAACTCATTTCTTAAACCTAAAAGAAAGCCTTATACTTTTCTTTCATATTGACTAATAGTAAACAAAGTAAGATATGTAAGCCTTTCCATCATCTGTTTATTCTCTTGGCTTTTCTCTTATCAGAATATAGAGAGAGGGACTCCACGAAAATTTGCAATAGTTCACATTAACTGCAAAACATCTGTGGTCTGGCGGCTAAACAAGTCATGAGGAAAGATCTGCATGCAATTCAATCTCCTAGTTCCACTAATTAATCAATGGCTACCTCTAGAAATGGGAGGCAATGATAAAGCAAATCAGGGACTTCAGTATATTCTTCCCTGAGCAACTATAAGATACACAATTGCTACAATATAGCAAGCAAGAGTACACTGCATGCTTTACTTGTTCAAAATTCTATGACTAAATTTACAATCAGTATTCAAGCTAGAAGTAGAAACAGAAGAATGATCTCTTTTCCTTGACTGACAATGGTTCTAGGACTACACAAACTAAAACCAGCTTGCATCCCGTTCCAAATACAACTTGAAGGACAAAAACACTGAAAAGATTAAAAACCAAGATTACCATTCTGCGGGCCCCTGCATAAAGTAGCCATGAATTATCACAGGATTAGATGGCAAGCATTACTTTCTAAACAAAAGGCATAGTTAATGTACAATTTGGAGTTGGAAGGTTATAAACTTGTATTCCAAAGCCATTTTCACGTAGATATATGTCAATCTAAAACATGCATTAATCATAACCTAGCTATGAAACATGGGAAAATAAACAAGCATGAAACAATGGAAGTTTCCTTGTTCATTTGTTCTTTTGAAATTTCTCCACGTATGCCTGCAGCAAAAATTTAAAGAAAAAATGATAAGCAAGCAAACAGAGCAAAAGGCCCCAGTTGGCCAAAGTAAATATGAAACACCATCTACTTGACAAGTAAAAATAGACTGCAAAGAGGAGAAAACTCCAAAAGGAACAGTCAGGAGTGGAGAGGTAGGATGAAAATTTTAAGATAATGTTTACTTAATAAGGGAATATTTTACGTAGTAGATCAGACTTTACCTGGGTAAGTTTTGTTAGCTTTGGCTTTGCAAATGACAGATATTGTTCAATCTTCTCTTGTGTTTGAGGCAAACTCGCAACCTTCATTGTCCCAGTAACTTTGTCAACCACTTTCTTCACTATGTTTTTGTAAGCATCTTTACTCATTTGACCTTCCTTCCATGTGGGTTTTAATATCTCCTTGACAAACTCTACGAGTGCAAATTTGAATGCACGAATTCCCTTTACATCCTTGTTCTTTCTGTTCTCACCACGCTTATCATCTTCATCAATTTTCTCTGGAGAACCACTATCTTGTGCATTGTTTGTTTGTATTTCCATGCTTTCTTTCGTCTCCCCTCCATTGTTTTTCTTCAAGGCTTCAGATTCTGAGCCTGGTTCCAGTTGATCTGACTGATGACTCTCACCATTGGGTTCTCTTACTGAACTACCGAGTACATTATGATGACCACTATTTTGTGCACCAGCAAAAGATGAAGAGGGTAAATTATCATGTTTCCCTTCAACAAAGCTGTCCTGTACAACCGTGTTAGATGAAAGGCCCAGGGAATAATTCATGAGAGTTTGTTTTTCAGGTTCAATGCTGTCAAATATAGGATCATACTGCTTCTCAGGTGCAACAGCTCGATTTGGATGAACTGTTTTGACATCCGCCTCATTTTGAGGATTATGAGCTGAAAAAAGTTGTGGAAGTTGCTGTCCATTTGCAAGTAATTGCACCAGAGAGGCTTCAATGTTGCTAAGCGGAGTAAGGTTTCCACTGCTAACTGTGCCCTGAGGTATCTGGCTTCCAGAATTCAAACTGGATGAATTTGCTTCTCCAAGGGCCAGATTGTCAGCTGCTTTCCTATCCAGAAACATTGTCTGGTTCTGAGTGCTTAATGTGCCTCCATATCTTGAGGGGTCAGCTGTGCTTGAGACTTGATTTTGTCCAATCACATTTAAATGTGGAAGGGGCAAACCATTTGAACCCAGCCCATCCTGGTTGAAGCCATGTGCTCCCAAGGAATTCGCAGAAATGCTCATAGAAGCAGCAGTTCTTCCACCCACAATCTCATGAGGCAAACCCACAGGACCTGCCTCTCCTAAATTGTATCTCTGTTGAGTGAAAGATGGTGGTGGTATAACAGCAATATCATTGTGCACTCGACATAAAGTATTTTGAGTCACTCCCGAGTCATGACCAGGCAAAGAACTACGCTCTCTGTCATCAACATGGTTGGGTGGCTGCAGTCTAGGATTCCAATCAGGAGACATGTCCATATCACCAAGCCAATTCTCTGTAGCTCTTTGCTCAGGACGCATGCTATCACTAGGAATGTCTGTCTTCCACTCAAGGCTTTGTTTTGTGTCATTCTCTACTACTTTATGACCAGTTTCCATCTTTTTTGCATCAATAGTGGGCAACCATTTATCATCCATAGACCATGGGCTGAGCCTTGGTAAAGGAGAAATTATTGCTTCCTTTTTATCCAAACTCGATTTGGTAGCATGTGAAGAAGACCTTACATTATCCCATTTTGGATCATTCCGTGCTTTCTCCAAATCACCTGAGTTTTGGCCCAGTAGCAACCTATTATCTCTTGTGCTCTCAGGGCTTGAGCGTCCCTGACCCTGATGATAAAACCTGCAGTGTTTCCCATTTCTACAATTCCCAGAAGCAAAAAATTTGCAAGGTATATCAGCTGCTCTATGAGTTTCACACTCCCCACGTCTCTCTGGTGATACATCTCTAGTTCTCCTATCACTATCTCTGTCTCTGGCCAACCCATTTGTGGACCATCTACCAGATGTATCAGAGGAACCATGATGAGCAAACCGGCAGGATGCACCTCTCCTACAGTTGCCTTTTAGGAAATCAGTGCAGCAATCATCTCGTCTTCCACTACCCAGAGGGTGTTCTTTAGTATCATGGGAAGTGGAATACTTTGAAGCCACAGTTTTCCTGTGTCTCTCTGAAGTATCCTCATGACCCTGGTGAAGAAAATCACAAAGATTGCCTCTCCTGCATCTCCCAGCAGTAAAATCTTTACATATTTGAGCTGATAAAGCTGATCTGTTTCTACTTCTGTCATATCCTGATTCTCTCCTGTAGCCCGGGACTGAGCTCCTACTCCTGCTCCTGCTCCTGCTCCTGCTCCTGCTCCTGCTCCAGCATGTTAACCATAAAGATGAGAAATAAGGCAGTTCGAACCAATTCTGAATAACAAAGAATCAGTCACAATGGCAATATACACAACAAACATTAAATTAAAGTTAGAGTCTAAAGAGGTCTAACAGTTGAATCAGAAAGCAAACAATAGGTATGTTAAAAACCTTCTTGATCCTTTCCATTCATTTTTTGGAGAATGGTGGTGATTTTGTTGTCTCCAATCATCAAGGCCAGGAGACATTTTAGTTCCATAGCTCTGCTCCTCATGCCATGAGGGCATTGCTTTCAATGTTCTGCTACGATCCTCAATGTTGTCATCCCTCCATGAACTTCTTCTACCAGATAAAGGTTCCATTGCAGACCACTTTGGGTGATCCCCATCAGTTGTATCTGGAGAATACCAGCCCCGGGCCGCTTCTCTATCATGTAAAGGTAAGCTCGCTTTCGGCGTCCAAGAATTCTCTCTTACATTTTCCAAAGATTTTCGAGGCTCCTCTTTTAAATCCCACTTAGATCTGCGTTTTCGGCCAGTCCCGCTCATTTTTCCAGTAGCAGCACTACCGTCCACTCAAATGGAGTAGTCTGAACAAATTAAAACCAAAAGCATTCACATATCTAAATGAGATGGAACCTATGTTGTTAGCTTATTCTGTCTTTCACAGAGTTGATGACGGGAATTACAGGCAAAATCAGTACTGTTATAGCAGGAATCAAACTTATATACTCGTAAACAGCTTAAATACCCATGTTAAGGGAACGGAATTGTCCTATGATGGAGTATCATGCCGTGTACATCTAAGAAGTTAGAAGAAAATGCCACAGCCACGAGCCATCAAAATTTAAACCTAATCTATAATAAGGAGAATGATGCTCAAGGAATCAAAGACCAGAAACCGTGAAATTTTAATTAGAGTCAGTGGCCAATTGTCAATGACTTAGATATATGAACATTGTTTGAATCCCTACCCCAATCTTTCATGGATTTAGGAAGAGTTACTTTTTGATACTAAAGCCATGATTCTCATTTTCTAAAGGCGAGAGGCCTATACTAGCCCACCAATTTGAAGAAAAAAAGTTAAAAGCTAAAACATATCTCAGCTTATCATATATCATTGCACACGATCTAAGCCCTCTACAGCATAACAGAAACTGTCTAACATGAAATCAACTTATGTGCTTCGAACTCCAAAATTCGGAAGCTAAAATTGAAATGCATAATGAAGCAAAGGAATCTAATTTTGCCTTGTTTTCAAAAGATCCTGAAATATCAGCCCCATCATTGACCTCCTGTCTAGGAAATCTATGAAAAATTAAAGTTCCCTTGTCAAGGACTTCCATAATCAAGGTAGAAAAACGTGCCATTGCTTTGAATAGTCTAATCCCAGTTGCATAAATGTATGGTTTCAAAGACATAAAACATTCAAACAGAAGATCAATTCACAGACTCACAAAGAATAAAATGATCAAACATGCAACTGAGTCATCATCAACTAGGCAAGGTGATGATCTAAACAAAGTAACAGAAATGGAAACCAAAACTCCTCACAAGAATACTCTAAACTAATTTTTGTACGATGGAGAGAAGTTATAATTGCCTTCATGATAATTCACAACAGGGACTAATTAAACAACAGCATGACTAACAGCATTGCAAGTACAGAAGCTACATGCTAAGTACGCCATAGTTTTGACCAAAACAAATTAACAAGTAAAACAAGAGAAGCTGAGAATCATACCAAACACTTCTTTAGCTGACTTGCCGCACTTGTTACCGAAGCTTCAAACAGAAAAAGCCTATCGAGATTCTCTATACAACCCTAGAGCTCAATAAGAGGACGATAACAGAAAAATTCTGGATTTGCCTTTGTTCTGTTTCATGAAAACTGTAATAAATCCAAAAGAGGAAAAACCAAACCACCAAAATAAGGAACTAGAATGACGAGACAGCTAAAAACACGACACGTGACCCAGTGGGGGACTAAAGCCAAAGTCTTTGCCGAGACTCAAACTCTGAGAACTTGAATTTGCTTTATTTGATTTGCTTCGGTAGCTTAAAATTCCTCATACTTTTGCAGCTTCGCAGTATTGAGAACTTGAATTTGGCGACGATGGAGATTCAAACAAGGCTTGTTCGAAGAAAAGAGTGCGACTTTGCATTTCCTGGCTTCGAGGGGCGGTCACCCCGTACAGGTCCGCCGGGAACTGAAGCTCCGGCCGGCAATCGGCTAATGGGGGTGGTGCCGTGGCGGTGGCGAGTGGAGTCCGAAATTGAGGGGTTAAGGGTGGGTCTCGTAGACCGAGAATGTCAGAACATTACAAAAACTAGAGAGACCTTTTCCGCTCGAGACTCAATTTCGGGCTCAGCCCAAATTAGGGTTTACAAATTACAATCATTTCTTTTTAGGGAAAAAAAACATTTTTGACATGAAAGAAATAACTATTTTAGGGAATAAAAAATTCAAATAAACAAATTTCATATTAATTTGTAAATATTTCATTTATGATCTACAATTTCCATGAGATATAGTTAAAATATTACTAGTTTGTAAGGGTGTGTAAGTTAAATATAAAATTTAATTTAATTTATAAATTCAAATCCTAAAAAAGGTTGTATAATTTTTCCTTTCATAATTTTATAAAACTGATAAATTTGATTAAAAAATCAACCAGTTTAATAGGTTCAACCGTATATCTTTGAATCGTCAAATTTTTTAGTTCAGTTTAAAATTTTTTTTATTTTGAATTATTTTAATAACTCTTATTGTTAAAATCAATCAATTTATTAATTAATCAGTCAATTTTTTTAACTTCTTATAAATTAAAATTAATTAATTAATTTTTATTTAACAATTTTTTTTAATTAAACTTCAAGTTCTTTGATAATTAAGAACAATATCTTTTAAACATATTTCAAATTCTTTAATTTTATTAAATCTTTAGCTAGTTTTATGACGATCTAATACCAGCTGAACCTTTAAACCTTAAATCTCTTGTCTTACTGGTTTAACTTCCAGTCCAATTTTTAAAATATTATATAAATTCATCTCTTTTCAAAATTCGTCTCTTTTTAAAATGATCTTTTTTACATGATAATATTCAATCTTCTTTTAAATATTATTTAACAATTTATATATAAACTTGGTAGAAGAGTTTTGAATCTCTTAAGATTAAGTTGATATAAAATTAATGTATTAAATCATATTTTATTACACTCAAATTTATACTTAAATTTGAATATTTAAATTTGATAATTGAAGGGGACGGTTAGTTCGTACAGATGAATGGTAATAAGAATGAGAATGAATATAGTGAAGAATGAGAATGGATATTATCGTTATAATTATGATGATTAGTTAAGAGAAATGAATGATTATCATTACCATTGATATTGGTTGGTTTGTAAAAAATATTGAGAAATAAAAATTAATTATATTTTAACTAATTATAATATAATTAATTAATTACAATATTTTAATTAATGAATGAATTATATTTTAATTAATTATATTGTAACTAATTAATTAATTATAATGTAATTAATTAATTAATTATAATATTTTAATTAATTATATTTTAATTAATAAATGAATTATATTTTAATTAATTAATTACAATATTTTAATTTATGAATTATATTGTAATTAATTATATTGCAATTAATTAATTACAATATTTTAATTAATGAATGAATTACATTTTAATTAATTATATTGTAATTGATTAATTAATAGTAATATTAGTTAAAGAATATCAAACCTTACTAAACCAAAAAAAGTTAAGCATTAAGTATTAAGCAAAGTTAGGAATGACTCAATTCCTCTCCATTCATTCCTCTCATAATGGAGAGGAATGGAGCAATGCCCTAAAGGAAGGAATGAAAATAGAAGTTTAATAATTATAACCTCCTACCAAGCTTTCTTTTTCATTCTATACTCATTCCTCTCTCTTCACAACATGCACAAAACCGTCGGATGAAAGGGACGATATGATGGGGCGTAAAGAATCGAAACCGTCGGATGAAAGGGACGATAGGATGGAAACCATTCATCTGAAAAAAGCCTGGTAATAAAAAAAACTAAATAACATGCACGATTGTGACTTAACAAGTCATAGCCATGCATAAGTCACGCCTATAACTCACAGGCGTGACGATATACTTAATACACTTAAATAATAATCATCAGAAATGATAATAATAAAATAGTTTTTTTACACCAACTTTTAAACGTAATTATAATTTGTTCATGCATGCATGAAAGAACTTTTCAACATAAAACTTTTTTACGTAAACTTTTTGACATTACCCTTATTTGTCCATGCATACAACGCTTAATTAACTGAATAATAATTAATAATTAATAATAACAATTAATTATATTTTAATTAATCAATCAATTAATTATATATTAATTAATCAAATAGTTAATAATATTTCAATAACTTAATTTGTTATATTTTAAATATATTAATTAAAAATAAAAAATAAAATTGTGTCCATGACCCCTTAGTATATAGTATTTAATTAACTTAGTATTAGTATATAATAATTAATTATAATTTAATTAGTGCATATATCTTTTGTCATTTTAAATTAAAAAACAAAATAACATGGATGGCAAGTCACAACTTTGCATGAGTCATGTCTGTGACTAATAAGTCACAAGAGTGATCAATAAACTTAATACACTTAATAATTATATTTAATAAAATTTTTAATCAATTAATTATATTTAAATTAATTATATTGTAATTAATTAATCATATTATATTTTAATTGATTAATTAATCAATTATCGTTTAGTTAATTAATTATTTATATTTTTATATGTGATAAAGATATTATAATTAATTAATCAATTAATTATGTTTTAATTAATCAACTAATTAATAATATTTTAATTAATTAATTAATTAATTAATTATATTTAATACAAAATTTTATAAAAATATATAACCTGTGACACCTCTCATCTATTATTATTATACTTAATACACTTAATAATTATATTTTAATTATATTTAATAAATTTTTTAATCAATTAATAACATTAAAATTAAATAGATTGTAATGAATTAATTAAACAGGCGTGACTATATATTAATACACTTAATAATTATATTTTAATTATATTTAATAAAAATTTTAATCAATTATTTAGATTGTAATTAATTATATTTTAATTGATTAATCAATGACTTATCGTTTAGTTAATTAATTAATTATATTTTATGTGTTAAATATATTATAATTAATTAATCAATGAACTATGTGTTAATTAATTAATTGATTAATTAATTATAATAATTAATTAATTATATTTAATAAAAACTTATAAAAATATATATGTGTCACAAGTGTAACACTGGAGAAATACTTAACATGACCTTGAAAATTTAATTTTCTAAAATTTTATTGATCAGCCGCCCCTTTGAGACCAAAACAAAAGGTTATCAAGGAAACACTTTATGAAAAAGTCACCTTTAAATAATCAAGTGCTCTTTTGAGACCAAACCAAAAATGGTTAGTGGGGATGTCACAAGTATGACATGTTATGTCATACTCGTGACATATTGGAGGTTCTTACAGGTGTGACTTAACATGTGGCATATTGGAGGTTGTCAAGTTGAAAAAGAAAATATTCCCAACAAATACGCTGCATTCGAAGAAAAGGCAGAAAATTGAAAAGAAAAAAGGGAAAAAAATGCTTGGGTTCAGTTGGGAGTTTCTGCCTGCAAGAATTATAAGTGAATGTAATTCCATATGTAGCTGTAGAAACTAAAATTAATTAGTTTCAATTAAATTGAAATTAATTAATTAGACTCCTTAAAATTACGAAAAGTAGTTTTCTTAAATGATTAAAAAAGTTATTTATTAATTAAATTTATGACTTTAATTGTTTAGAGAATTATTATTTAATTTATTTAGAAATTTTTTCTTTATTTACAAATAATAATTTTCTTGATTTATTAGAAAGGATATTTTTCTCGATTAAATTTTGAAATGCGTTTTCATTTATTAATTAATAAAAATATGATTTCTTTAATATTTTGAAAATAGTTCTCTAATTTATTAAAGAAAGGTTTGCTAATTAATTAAGAAGTCAATCTCTAAATAAATAATATAAAGAGTCACATTTGTGGTATTTTTATAAAATTTTTTATTAAATATAATCATAATTAATTAATTAAAATATTATTAATTAGTTTATTGATTAAAACATAATTAATCAATTAATTTTATTTTATATGTGTTAAATATATTATAATTAATTAATTGATTAATTAATTATAATATATTTAACACATATAAAATATGATTAATTAATTACAATCTAATTAAGAAATCTACTTAAGAAAAATTTGGAAAATTGATAGGTTTATGATTGTTTTTATTGAACATGCTTTGGTATTTTGATGATGTATTGATCCATAGATGTCAAAATGAGGTGATTCATAGTTTAGATTAAAGTAAAGACATATGTCTACAACTTTCTTAAAGAAGTTGAATTTTACTTTTGTCTCTAAGACTTTCAAAATCTGATTTAAAATTGAGTCTTGATTGAGGCTGTAGTACTAACTGAGACTGAAATTATATCCGGAGGTTATTAAAGAAACTATATTGATATAGGTCGAATTAGACTAAGGTGTCTTCACCAAAGTTGTAGCTTATTCCCTGAGCTTTCAATTGGTATAAAGTTTGGATATTGGAATTGAGAGATATGGGTTATACAACTAGAATGCATGATCATCCTTTAGCCAAAAATTTCAAATGTATAGTTTGTGGTATTTTGAGCATAACTCATAGACTAATAAACCAAATTGTATGATCTTGGTACCATTAGAAACTTAAGATACTGAGAAACATTTGTCTAGAAGAGAGTGTTACAGAAATACATCATTTTCTTGATCTTATTGATTATGCACAGTTGATCCAAATGAGGTGCTTCCAACAAAAGCTGGAATTGTAATTGAATGTATGAATTTAGAAACTTTGAAGTACAATTAATGCTTACATTAGTTTAGTAAGGAAATATACCTGACAATTTGTCATGAACATGCATTATACATATTTAGTATACAAAATGAATTCTTAATCATGCACAATAGTGATTTGTATATGTGTTAAATATTATAGAGGAACGCATAGAGTGACCACTTCCAGATATTGGCGGGACTTCAAGGCAATAAGCAATAAGGGAGCTTTTGTGAGTAATCTTAGATGGTCACACCTTACTTTGTCCTGCTTTTTGAATTTGATTTATGCTGATTTTGTTATGAATTCCGGACAATAATTGTCCAAGGCATTTGATGCATGTTTATATCATTGGAAGTGTTACTTGCATGTCAATATGATTGAGTACTTTCTTTGCACATGAAATGTATGAAATGACTTTTTTTATTTTAAAACTGTTGAGTCCTAGTTGTGGGTAAATAGGCAAGCCCCGAAGGTTCTGCAGTTGCTCTTGTGACACTTCGGTGTCGAGACTTCGGTCTCTCTTGTATAAGTCTCGTTACCCGCTTCTATAAATGGCTTAGCAGCCATCTGATTTTGTGTTCTGATTCTGAAGGGTTTATACCCTCTCTTGATCATTAACTCGGTTAACTATAAAATTTGTTCTGACATGCATTATGTCTGATTTATTGTTAAAAACAATTCTATTAATGCATGTTTATGCTATTACATGATTTAGTATGATGAGTTATCACTTTATATATAGATTAGTTATTACCCACCAAGCTATATGCTTAGCAAAGTGGATTTGCCCCGTCTAGGTTCAAAGCAAGGATTATAAAGATTGGGATGAGTCAACTGTAATGGCTAATAGAGTCTGAGTCTTGTTTTGATAGAAATGTATTTTGAATTTATCTTGGCTTGTATATAAAATGTATGACTTTGAATTGTTGTAAGTTTTTGTAATAATTATGCTTTAAGCTGGTTTCAGTTTTTGGAACAAATTTTTATTATGTTCATGTGATATAATGTATGTATGTTTTGAACAAGTTTGGAATGATTTGTAATGTATGCTTGCTTTAGTTTCCAAAAATACACGTATGAGTGTTTAGCATATGTTTAAATGCTTTTGCATCAGTTTGTTATTTGTTTCTATTTGTGAGTCCGATATGGCACTCTTGTATCCTCCTAGGGGGTATTGTGGCATCACATTGTTTGGTATCAGAGCATAGTTTAGGCGATTTTGATTTAACTAGCGCTTAACTATTGTTATTTGAGTGTGCAAGTTGTTTTTGGCCTAATGTGGTGTCTTATGTTTTGTCTATAGAATTAAAGATGGATGGATCTCATGAAGTTGTTGACAAGGTTACTAAGAATAATACGCCTAAAAGATCTCGCCCAATAATGTCTGGACCTTCTAGAGATAATCGAGGAGAAGCTGAGGTACCACTTCCTCCTCAAGCTCAGGGAAAGGCTTTAGTGAAGTTGTCGTAGGATATGATGACACTATTGCATTGGATGACAGAACCTAAGGCTTCGATTGATCAGTTATGAAAGTACAGAGCTGAGGAATTTACTTGAACATCTTTAGAGAAATCAGAAAGAGTTGAATTCTAGATTGAGAAGGTGAAGAGGGTGTTGGATGAGATCAACTATCCATCAGAGCATATGGTACACTGTGCTGACTCTTTTCTTTAGGAAACGACTTATGAATGGTAGAAGTTCGTTATGAGAAATCCACAGCTACCTGTGCCCCTAACTTGGGATTACTTTCCCCAAGAATTCAAAGCTAGCTATGTGACAGAGGCTTACAAAAAGGATAAGTGGTAACAATTTCTAAATTTGAAGCAGAGAAACTTATCAGTTTTTGAGTACGATCAGGAATTCAACCGACTCGGTAAGTATGCCCCTAAATTTGTACTTACTGGGGAGTTTTCATGTCACCAGTTTGAGGATGGTTTGCACGACTCCATCAAGGAGCATCTAGCGGCATTTACTTTATTACAGTAAGTGACTTACCATCAGCTGGTACAGGCTGCAATAAAAATAGAGAGAAAGTAAATGGTCAGGAAGAAAGAAGTCAACGAAGGGGTTTTGTTAGAGGAGGTCAATCCTCAGGTAAACGAAGTCGGTAAGGTACTTCCTTTGCACCGAAAGTTACTCAGGGATCTGAGAATCAGGGAAGGAGAAAAAACTTTCCCTCATCGGTTGTTTCTGGTAGGATTCCTCTGGGGGTCGAGGTTCAAGTGTCCCAGAGTGTCCTCATTGCTCTGCACATCATTGGGGTGTTTGTTAGAGGGCTACAAGTGCATGTTTTCGCTATAACAGTACTAAACATAAGATAGCAGTTGCCCTCTCAAACAGGCTTAGACATCACAAGCCAGTAGGAAGGTCTCTCATGCATCTGCTGGGAATAGAGGATGAGGTAAAGGTCAAGGAGGATATAATCAGAATAGACCTAATCTGAGTTTCCACTCAGAAACTATAAATCGACCAGCTGTGCCTTCTACTTCGGCTTGAGCTTATGCACTGAAAGCTCATGAGGATCAGGACACAACAAACATCATTGTTGGTATTGTTTCTCTCTTTAATTCTGAAATGCATACATTGATTGACCCTGTATCTACTCATTCGTATATCTGTGTTGGAAAAATGTTTGATATAGAGGTGTCAAATGCATACATATGAGCACTCTTTTGGGTAATAGTGTGTTGATTAATCAGGTGTATAAGAACTATCCTATTATAATCCAAGGAAATAATTATGTAGCAAATCTGATCAGATTACCTTTTTATGAATTTGATTTGATTCTGGGTATGGATTGGTTGTCTAAGCATCGAGCAGTAATTGACTGTAATGCTAAGATAGTTATGTTTAGGAAACCCGATCAGTCTAAGATAGTATTGCATGACATTCGCACTAGTTCTTTATCTAACGTGGTATTTGCTATGCAAGCTCAGAAGCTTCTCAAGAAGGGACGTGAAGCATATCTAGATTTTTTATTTGATTATAAGAAGGAGGTTGGTAAATTGCTAGATAGTTCGGTGGTGAATGAGTTTCTAGATGTGTTTCTAGAGGAATTGCCTTGACTTCATCCTGAAAGGGATGTGGAGTTATCTATTAAAGTTATGCCTGGCACTGCTCCTATATCTAGAGCACCATATAGAATGGCTCCTACTGAACTAAAGGAGTTGAAGGTGTAGTTACAAGAGCTTCTAGATAAAGGGTTTATTCGACCCAGTGTGTCACCGTGGGGAGCATCGGTGTTGTTCATTAAGAAGAAGGGTGGCACACTACGGATTTGCATCGATTATAGACAATTTAATAGAGTCACAGTGAAGAATAAGTATCCACTGCCAAGGATTGAAGACTTATTTGATCAATTGAAAGAAGCAGGAGTGTTTTCAAAGATAGATTTGTGATCGGGGTACTATCAACTTCAGGTAAAGGATGTAGATGTATCGAAGACTATATTTAGGACCCGTTATGGACATTATGAATTCCTAGTAATGCCATTCGGGTTAACTAATGCTCCAATCGTATTTATAGATCTGATGAATAAAGTGTTCAGACCTTATTTGGATCAATTTGTTGTGGTTTTTATAGATGATATCTTGGTTTATTATAAGAATGAACAGGACCATACTGAACATCTCTTAAGTGTATTATAGACCTTGCAAGAAAAACAATTATATGTTAAGCTGAGTAAGTGTGATTTCTGGCTTCAAGAGATATCATTTCTAGGGCATGTTGTCTCTTCTAAAGGAATTAGAGTTACTTCTATTATGATAGAAGCGATTGTTAATTGGAAGCCATCACGGAATGTTATAGAAGTGAGAAGTTTTCTGGGTCTGGCTGGTTATTACTGTTGGTTTGTGAAGGGATTTTTGATAATAGCATCCCCTTTAACTAAATTGTTACGAAAAGGAGTGACGTACAAATGGTCTAATAAATGTCAGAATAGTTTTTATCAACTGAAAAGTTTGCTTACTGAAGCTTTTATATTGGTTCAACCAACTTCTATCAAGCAGTATGTTATGTATATTGATGCGTCTAGAATTGGTTTCGGTTAGGTTTTGATACAGGAAGAAAAGGTAGTTGCTTATGCCTCTAGGCGACTAAAGACACATAAACAGAATTACCCTACATATGATCTGGAACTTGCAGCAGTAGTGCTTGCCTTAAAAATTTGGTGGCATTACTTATAAGGTGAAAAATGTAAAATTTTCACAGATCATAAGAGCCTGAAGTATCTACTTACCCAGAAGGAACTTAATATGAGACAAAGACGTTGGTTGGAACTGTTTAAGGACTATGATTGCATTGTGGACTATCATCCTGGTAAAGCTAATGTAGTAACTGATGCTTTAAGTCAAAATACCATTTTAGCACTATCACTTAAGCAAAGTGACTAGAAATTTGTATGTGATGGAGCTTTAATAGCTCAATATCATGATCCTCGATTTACTTCGAGATCATAGAAAAGTTTACAGAAGGCTCTGGGAACTCAAGTTAAGTTTAATACTACTTTCCATCCCCAAAAAGATGGCAAATGTGAACGAGTTATACAGATATTAGAAGATATGTTGTTGGGTTATGTGTTAGAGTTTCTAGGGAGTTAGGATAATTATTTGACTTCGATGGAGTTTGCTTACAACAACAGTTATCAAACGAGCATTAGCATGGTGCCTTATGAAGCGTTGTATGATAGAAGGTGTAAAACTCCTATATGTTGGACTGAATTAAGTGAAACCAAGATTATCGGGCCTAATATTGTGAAAGATACTGAAGAAAAGATCCAAGTTATCCAGCAAAGGTTGAAAGCTACCAGTGATAGGTAGAAATCCTATGTTGACCTAAAAAGAAGAGATATTGAGCATCAGGTAGGAGATAAGGTATTCTTGAAAGTATCACCATGGCAACACATACTTCGGTTTAGGAAGAAAGGCAAGCTTAGTCTGTGATACATTGGTCCTTATGAAATTCTGAAAAGAATTGGACCAGTGGCTTATCAGTTAGCTCTTCTTGAAGAATTGGCCAGGTTACATGATGTATTTCATATTTCTATGTTGAGAAGATATCGGTCTGGTGTTACACATAAGATTCCTGTGCAAGAAATTCAAGTACAACCAGATTTTTCTTATGAATAAGGGCCAATTTCTATATTAGCCAGAGAAGTTAAACAACTTAGGAACAAGTCAATACCTTTGGTAAAAGTACTCTAGCAATAACATGGACTTGAGGAAGAAACATGGGAACAAGAAGAAACCATGAAAGCTTAGTATTTGCAACTATTAGATCAGTTATGAATTTTGAGGACAAAATTTCTTAAGAAGGGGAGAATTGTAACATCCCAAGTTCAGGGTTAGACCCTAAAATAGTTAATAGAGAGTATAGTGAGAAATTAGTAATGCATTTCATGCTTATGCATCATATTATATTCACACGCATGTGAATATTTATTTTTGATACATTAAAATAATTGTTCATGCATTCATTGTTATTTTTCCAGATATAAGTGATTTTATTGTGATTAAAGTGTGAATTTTGGATTAATTGTGTTACAAAATTTATTTGGTGATAATAGTTATTATTAGGAAGTTTTGGTGAAATTTAGGAAATTTTTGGTATTTTTAGACTAGAAAAAATGTCAAGTGACAAGACAATTCATAAACGGTAGTAGAAATTACTATCAAATGGCAATGGATAAATGACCTTGTGATTTATTGATAAGTGTCATCGAAAATTAGGAGACAATTGGAGTAGGAATTAGAATTGATTGGACTAGTTAAATAAGAGAACCTAGTTTAAAGCCTTAGAA
This sequence comes from Erythroxylum incrassatum, assembly GCA_026546855.1. Taxonomy (NCBI): domain Eukaryota; kingdom Viridiplantae; phylum Streptophyta; class Magnoliopsida; order Malpighiales; family Erythroxylaceae; genus Erythroxylum; species Erythroxylum incrassatum. The sequence continues at coordinate 30,778,103 of JANVCL010000212.1, read as the reverse complement.
ATTGGACAAGTGGTAAGTGACGCCAAGCATTAAACCCACGTAACTTTTGGCAAGACCATCTTTTAATTGGTCTTTCATTTGACTTCTTTAGCCAAATGTTCTCACCTTTTTCCTCTTTTTCATTTGTTCTCATCCATGACAATTATTTCCCACCCTATCAATTTGGTCTTCATCTTGTTACATGAAACACCTCATCTCCCCTTAATAAATTAAGATGATCTTAGGTTGTTTAGGAGTTAGGGTTACGTAATCTGCAACTTTGAAGCCAAAACAAGTAAGAGTAGTCTTATTCATCTTCATAGCTATAATAGTTTCCACTAATTAAGATTTTGTATTTTAGCCATAACTTGATCTGTAGATTTCCAAGCGGAATGATTTTTGATTTATATTAAACTAAAGACATACGGCTACAATTGTTAAGCAGAAATTGAATTTGAATTCTATCCTTAAGGGTCTGGAAATTTGGCTTGAAGTTGAAATTGAAGGAAAATCCCGGTGTGCACATCACATGCACATGGTGCGAAAAACAAAAATTTTTGTTCCGGGACCTTCCCGAAATCCAGGATCGTTGTGTCTATATAACAATGTCAAACCATAACGACCAAAGGAGACCGTCTTTAACGGTATCCAAGCAGAGGTCGGAGAACCTAACTGGGGCAAACCCTTTTGACCTGGGAATAGCTAGAATAAAGTAGAGACTGCTAGATCTTACCTTATTCTTGGAGAGCACAAGGAGAAACGATGGAGGAGAAGCTTGGAGAAGAGAGAAGTCGTGTGTTGAAATGAGAGGAAGCTTGGAAAATCCAATTTTCAAGAAAACTTAACCCTTAAGTCTCTCATTTTCTTAACCACCGTCGATCATCAACTTCTCAAAGCTCCTTATATATGTATGTCTTTAACATTTAAAGACTCCATAGGAAGCTTCCACGTTGGTGACCAAAAAACCATTAAATAATCACTTTCATAATTATCTTTGACTTGGTCAATGCTCCTCTCTTCTCCTCTCATGCTTATCATCAACGTGGCTATATACATATATATATATACTAATTCCTTAATTAATTAATTGATATATATATAAAATTGCTGAAGTAGTCCAGTCACACTGGGGTCGGTCCTACCGGCCTACCGGT
>JANVCL010000212.1:30763436-30776870 GCA_026546855.1 Erythroxylum incrassatum | reverse complement strand
AATTAATTACAATATTTTAATTAATGAATGAATTATATTTTAATTAATTATATTGTAACTAATTAATTAATTATAATATTTTAATTAATTGTAATTAATTAATTAATTTTATTGTAATTAATTATATTTTAATTAATAAATGAATTATATTTTATTAATAAATGAATTATATTTTAATTAATTAATTAATTATAATATTTTAATTAATAAATAAATTATATTATAATTAATTATATATTTAATTAATAAATAAATTACAATATTATAATTAATGAATGAATTACATTTTAATTAATTATATTGTAATTCACTAATTAATAATAATATTAGTTAAAGAATACCATATTTTATTAAACAAACAAAATTTAAGCATTAAGCAGAGTTATGAATGACTCTTATTCCTCTTATAATGGAGATGAATGAAGCAATGTCCTAAAGTAAGTAATAAAAGTAGATGTTAAATAATCATAACCTCTTACCAAGCTTTCTTTTTCATTCTATACTTATTCCTCTCTAGAGCTAGAATCTTCTGTTTAATTTTACTATGTCTTATCCTATCAATTGAATCTCAGCCACCTATTTATATAGGTCTATATTTATTTACGTAGGTCTTGCATAAATAAATAGTTAAAATTTAAATAGATAAAATAAAACAGGTAATACTAAATAGAGATCCAGACTCTCCTCTCCCCTTGTATCCACCAAACAAGCACACCCTTAAATTTTGGGATACATATCAAGTTATCAACTAATTGCCATCTTTGTGCGGGGGAATGGCAGGCACCTGAAATTGCCCATCAGCTTGAACTATTCAAACCCCACTGGCTGACATGGCGCATTATATTAGAGCCACGTCATCATAGAGGTCATTACAGTTGCTGCCTGGTAATGCACCCAATATCTCTCACGTATATACTGCATGCTTTCTCGGCGTGACAGTTACTCCTTGATGTCTTTTGTACTACTACAAGCGCGAAACTCAGAGCCAAACACACCCAAGAAATGACGGTACCTTTCTCTTTCTCTCATTATCCAAGAAAACTTCTAGATTTTCTAGGAATATCGTGGATTTTTGATTCACTTGCTGTCTATTTGTTTCGGAGTACGTGTAGGAATCGTCTCAGGGGATTACTCTGATGGATCTGATGACGTCGGATTCAACGTCCTCGAATAAATCAAATGCGGGTTCGGCTACGCAGCAACGGCCACCTTTGCCGGCTTCGTCGTCTTCTGGCGGGAAGATTATGCTGGGAGAGAGGAAGTCGAAGAGAGCGGCTCTTATGCAGTTGCAAAATGATACTATTTCGGCTGCTAAAGCTGCTTTTCACCCTATCAAAGGCAACATCAGGCCTCAAAAACAAAAACGAACGGTAAATATACGCGTTTGTGTATGCATGTGCTTATATATGTATGATCGATTTCTGGATTTTGGTTACGGAAATAGTTTTTTTATCGCTTCAGCCTGTTTCATATGCATTACTAGCTAGGAATCTTCATGAGCTCGCTGCAACGTCTGATCAGGTAATTAATCTTTTTTGTTTTTTGAGTTTTTTTACGTATATGATTTCGGAATTGTTCTCTACTAATTTTGTGCATCTTTTTCATAATTTCTGAGTAGAAAAGCTCTCAGAAGCTATTAATTAAAAGAGTGTTCCCCAAACTCGCTGTCTACAATTCAGTTGACCCGGCATTGGCACCTTCTCTTCTCATGGTATGCGTATGCATTCTCTTGTGGAAAATTTGTGTTAGTGATTGAAGATACGATTACCTTTTCGTGCGTGCCTAGCTATCGTCTTGAATTATGAAATGCACCATTCTTTATGATTGGGAAGTAGAGGCCAAGTGAAGCAGTGCCAGTAAAATAAGTTCTTTTCGTAACATGCAGCTTAATCAGCAATGTGAAGATAGAACTGTGCTACGGTATGTATTTTATTACTTGGCTAGAATATTAGCAGATACTGGTTCACAAGGATTAAGCTCAGGAGGTGGAATCCCAACTCCGAACTGGGATGCTCTAGCTGACATTGATGCTAGTGGAGGGGTGACCAGGGCGGATGTTGTGCCGCGAATTGTACAACAACTTTCAGCAGAGGCTACAAATGCTAATATTGAATGTAATGTATTCTTTCAAACTCCTTTAATGATTGAACTTAAATATGAGTGATTAAATATATTAGAATTTGACGTCCCTTGATATTTCATAAATTACTACAATAGTTATGAGTGATTTCTTCTACATTCTTTTAACAGTCTTATTATTGATTTTGACTTTATCTTGTTTCCTTTCAGTTCATGCACGTAAACTGCAAGCTTTGAAAGCTCTCACTTGTGCTCCTTCAAGCAATGCTGAAATTTTATCCAGACAGTACGAGATTGTATTTGACATTCTTGAGCAGGTTTTATCCATTCTTTCAGCTGGTGATGTTTTCAAGGATGATACACACCATATTGTGTATCTCCATCATAAAATTTTGAGACGTAATTCCTCCTCAGAGTGCATAAATCCTGGAATCGCTTTTAATCACTTTGGTACAAGAAACCCATTTTTCATTTTAGTAACACCTTGTTTTTAGTGTTGGGGGAAGTCGGTGCAAGCAAAGAGAAGTAGTGAATTTAAAATTTGAACAAGCATGTGTACATCTATACGTGTATTTGGCCACCTAACAACGTCCCACAAGCTTAAACAGAAACCTCTTCACGGTAGATGTCACTCTCGTTTCTGTTAGTAATTTACAAAACTAATTTAAGATTTTGATTTTGTCAAAAGGATTAACTAGGAAAGTCTCTCCCTGGAAAGGCTTATATAACATTGTTGATCAGAAAGCAGTAGTCTCACATTAGTAATTCTTAATTTTTCAGGATAGCATCCAAAATAAGTTTGTTGAAATGCATGAATAACTTGAACTGTACTCATCTCCAACTAAACCTTGTGAATTATAAAGTTTGATATCTCTTGTTTCGTTAAGAATTTTACTTTCTTACCTATGCTTTTTATAATTAGTTCAATGTGAAATAATAATGATCAAAAGTATCATGTTCATATGTTATGGTTTTCAGGTTGGTGATAACCTACAAAAACGAAAGAAAGGTGTACTTGGAATAAAATTTGGTGAGAAGGAGGTAACGGCATCAACGTATGATTAGAACTACAATTTTAATCTTTTAATTAGTCGTCAACCTCTATATATATACATGGATCTCCATACACAAGACGATAATCCTAGTTTTGCAATCACAGAAAGGTTCAGGACATTCCCTTCATGATAATCAAATTTTCTGTTATTATACGGTATGATTTTAGAGTGTTGGTAAAAAAAAAACAGGTATTCTCCAATGCGGTGCCTTTTTTAAGTGAGCAACGTATGGCCATTCAATGCATTTGTTATTCTTCTTCACCCTCATTGTCTTCTGTAAATAGAAATATCTACTGTCACGGCTCCTCTAATCCAATATCTGTTTGCTTATTACGTGGGACTTGTTCTCTTCTTAATTAGTCTACCATTCGGAGCAATTTACAATATGCTGCTCTAAGTGCATTGAGAAGACTTCCTTTAGATCCTGGAAACCCAGCATTTCTTCTACGCGCTGCACAGGGGTATATTTTTTGCCTTAATCGTGAATTTCTAGCTCCTTTATTTTGTTTTATTATCTTGTTTTTAGCTAGTTTCACGTATTTATTGCATATGCATATGTGACGCTTAAAGAATGGAAATGACATTCTCTCTCGTAAGTTTTGCTGCTGTCTTCGATCGCTATATGTTTTGTTTCATTTTGAACTCTTAAGTAGGGTATTCTTATTTCTGATGAATGGGAAGCTAAATTTGCAGTTTTTCCGTAGGGTTTTCTGTCCAGATCCTGTTGCTGTGAGGCATGCTTTTGGAATTCTCTCTGAGTTGGCAACAAAAGACCCTTATGCAGTTGCTATGACATTTGGTATTTGTCTATCAACTATATTAAAAGAATAATTGTTCACCATGAGACTAGATTTCTTTAAAGGTATAAGATTTGGAAATAATTTCACCCGATGATTTCATCTGATTGTTCTGCAGGAAAGCTAGATCAACCAATAGGTATGCTTCTCAAATCCTTTCAGCTAATAATACCATTTTTATTAAAATAAAAAGAAAAGGATCATAATTACCATTAGCATATCACTTTGAGTTGATATGCTACGTGTTTAGTTTCTTATTTTACTTGCTTTATGCTATTTTAAGTTCGTTTCAGTATCTAGTTCCACTGTAGTTCAGTCAAAGATCTGAAACATTGGTCACTGACGTTTGCTTGCTTTTCATTTCATATGCATGCAACTTCTTTTTAGATCATCTACTCTTAAATTTTGTCATGAAATCTCCCTTATCATAGAATAGAGCACTTTTTTTTTCTGGTCAACTTAGAATCCGCATGATTTGATTTTGTTGTCAGGGTCAGGGACCATATCTTGTTAAACATCTATTTGTGTTTGCAGAAGATCTGTATTATGGAATTTATTATGATAGACTACAATCTCACTTCATGGTTGGTGTAACATTGTAAAAACTTTTGATCTTCAGAAAAGCTGCTTCATGCCCTCCATTTGGATGATGTACTTGCCAAAGTTGCACTTGCCAAGTTGTGCCATTCAATATGTAGAGCCCGTGCATTGGATGGTAAGTACATTTTATCTCTTTGAATAGGAGTCTACAAGTATCTTTCGGTTTATTGAAATTTCTGTTTCAGACAGGCCTGACGTGAAATCTCAGTTCCAATCAATTCTTCATCAACTGCTCGTGGATCCCAGTGAAAGAGTTTGTTTTGAAGCAATCTTATGTTTGCTAGGGAAATATGACAACTCAGAGAGGTAATTTCTTTTTCTCTTGCTGCATTTGTTTAGGTATTTTGATGGCATGAAATTCTTCTGCCACTACTTTGTCTTTCTTCTATCAGGCTGTTACGCAACTGTAATAAGCTAAAATATTGGAGTGGTGGAATGATTATAGTTTGTGGTGAAATGAAACCGATACCAGTCTAAATTTGCCTTGGTTTCCGCTGCCTTTTTGGCGAGTTCTGCAACATCTGATTCTGCTTACATGTACTTGCAGGACCGAAGAGAGGGCTGTAGGGTGGTACAACTTAAGCAGAGAGGTTATGAAGTTGCCGGAAGACAAGAAATCGAAGGGTTCGAAAGACATTCCTCAAAAAACTAGGCAGCGACAAACTCTCCTTAAACTTGTGCTAAGGAGGTCGAATGAGCACATTATTCTTCTGTCTCTCCAACGTCTAACTTTGTTTAGCTGAATTTAGATAGACTTCTTAGATGCTGGTTTAAAAAGTCGATCAAACGTTGGTTAGAGTTATGCCTTTTTTTTCTTTTTCCTTCTGTTACTTTGATTGAATAGGTTGGAGAGTTCTTTCCGTAGTTTCTCAAGGCCAGGGCTTCATGCTGCAGCAAGAGTTGTTCAGGAGATGGGAAGAAGTCGTGCTGCTGCTTTTTCTTTGGGCTATGACGACATTGATGAAGAGGTTAATGTTTCTACAGATGATTCAGATTTTAGTGAAAACCCATATGCACCAGGTAATTTTTGTATTGATCTTCTTCTGTCTCCCTTCTTTTCTTTTCTTGATTCTTTTAACAATTTATGGTCAGGCCTTGGGGACTTAACTTTAATTCTCTTTAACTTCATTTTCAGTGTCTTCTCCGTTCCAACATTATTTATAAATGAGTTTGATTTTTATTATATGATTATTTCTCCCGGTGTTTACAGAAATTCTCTTTCCAACGTTTCCGTGGAATGCCCTTGAGTATCAGCATTTTGTAGTTTATGTACATAGTTCATAAGTGATATGTAAAGTTTCCCTTTAGTGATGTTTACCTTAATGCAGTCTTCTTCCCTTTTTCCCTCCTCTCTGTGCTTGTTTAGGTGCTGGAAAAGCTGCAAAATCTAGTGTAACAGTTGCCTACGATACAGTCGCGAACTTGCTAGCTTCTTTAATGGAGGTAGTACGGACAACTGTAGCATGCGAGTGTGCTTATGTTCGAGCAATGGTAATCAAGGCACTAATATGGATGCAAAGCCCACATGAATCGTTTGAAGAACTAAAAACCATTATTGCATCAGAGCTTTCTGATCCTGCTTGGCCAGCAACAATAGTAAATGATGTTTTACTTACGTTACATGCTCGTTTTAAGGTATGCAATTCAGCTTACAAGTGCAAGCCAACTTCGTATCAAATTCAATCAAGTCTCAAGCGCTTGTAATTGGAGTATTGGACTGAAATTCACACTTTTAAGATTATAATTTTATCAGGAAATAACGGCGGAAAACTGAACCACACTATAGAAATACAATTTGACACGAGTTTAAGTATTAAGAAACTGAAATCGGATTCATTGAAGCTTATTCCAACCTAATTATGATTTTCAAAGAGACTTCATTTTATTTTTTTGATGTTTAGGCAAAGTTGTGAATTGTAGTTCTGTTGTTTATTTATTCCCCAGGCTACTCCAGGTATGGCTGTTACTCTGCTTGAAATCGCAAGGATCTTTGCTACAAAAGTCCCAGGAAAGATTGATGCTGACGTTTTACAACTACTCTGGAAAGTATGCTTTAACTTGAGATTAGATTCATTAATTGTTTGATTTTGAAAAGCAAAATCAATTAGACGTAGAAACTGATTACAATAGATAATGCGGATTAAGTCGATGGACTTTTGTTTGTAGACATGCCTTATTGGAGCCGGTCCTGACGGAAAACACACAGCTTTAGAAGCAGTCACTATAGTTCTTGATCTACCACCTCCACAGCCTGGATCAATGCTAGGACTTACGTCAGTAGATAGCGTTTCGGCATCTGATCCAAAGTCAGCTCTGGCATTGCAGCGATTGGTCCAAGCAGCAGTAAGAATCTTGCACATATTACACTTATTCTTCATAGAAACTGTATAGTTGGTTCAAGAAATGCAATAGAGAGTAGTTTTGCATTAGTTAAACCCAAATTTTAATATCTTTAAAGGATGAACATACAGGTATGGTTCCTTGGAGAAAATGCAAATTATGCTGCTAATGAATATGCCTGGGAATCTTCAACCCCTCCTGGTACTGCACTGATGCTGTTAGATCCAGATAAAATGGTTGCGGCTGCCAACTCCCGTAACCCCACTCTGGCTAGTGCATTGACTCGACTTCAAAGGTGTGCATTTAGTGGGAGCTGGGAGGTATTATTTTCCATCTAAAACACCTTTTGCATTGGCTTGAATAAGTATGAAAACAAAATGTAAAGAAATTCCAAACTGCTCATTCAACTTTTTCATGTGATACGTATTTGCACAGTTTGTTCCATCAATATACTTTCCAACTTCCACGTCTCAGCTAAGGCAACAGGCAATAGGTCAAGTCGGACTTTTGCCTTATAAGGTCCAAACTTGAGTTCGAATTTAATTCATAAGTTTGAACTTGATCATAAATCCGCTTGCACCTTAGAAAAACAAGCTCAAACTTTAATTTGATTAGATTTTCATAAAAATTTGAGTTCGGATTGATTCGAACCAGGTTGAGTACTAAAAAAGGTGACTTGCCTCCATAACTTGTTATGCAGCAGCAGTTTATTATCAGATGGAGTTTGACCATTGTCTATGTGAACTAGATTCTTGCATACCAGTCTCTAATTTAGTAGAAAATCTTCAAATTGATCTTCTCAACTATATAAGACTGAAAGCTTTAGTAACTGAAGTTTAACTCGATACTGTGATACGAAAGTATTCCTGTTATTGTTGGTCATTATTTATTTTCGTTCTCTCGTTTGTTTGAATCTCATATTATAGGTCCGCATTGTTGCTGCGCAAGCCCTAACGACCATGGCCATTAGATCTGGTGAGCCCTTTAGGCTACAAATCTATGAGTTGTTAAATGCTTTGGCACTTGGTGGAGAACAGTCCCAATTATCAGAATTGCATTTTAGTAATGGGGAAGATCAAGGAGCTAGTGGTACTGGCCTTGGAGTTTTAATCAGTCCAATGATAATGGTGTTGGATGAAATGTACACAGCCCAAGATGAACTGATCAAGTAAGTGCCTGAATCTATTTTCTGTGGAAGTTACAGTTTCCTTGTCCTGGGTTTCAGTAAATATTGTCATGATGCAGGGACATTCGCTATCATGATAATGCAGGTAAGGAATGGACTGACGAAGAGCTGAAGAAACTTTACGAAACGCATGAGAAGTTGCTAGATCTTGTTTCGCTGTTCTGTTACATTCCAAGAGCGAAGTATCTTCCTTTGGGGCCAATAAGGTAAGAATAAAAGATTGTTTAGCAGCTGTGGTTGAGTTCAATGATATGTTCAACTATTTTTCAGTTCTCCTGTCGTATTACTGTTCTATGAAATATACTTGGCAGTGCTAAACTTATTGACAACTACCGCACAAAGCACAACATAAACGCATCAACTGGATTTAATGATCCAGCTTTCGCCACTGGAATTTCTGAACTCATTTATGAGTCTAAACCAGCAGCTATTGAGCCTGACACCCTGGACGATGATCTGGTTAATGCCTGGGCAGCAAACCTTGGGGACGATGGGTTGCTAGAGAACAATGCTCCTGCAATGAACAGGGTAAGAATATTCCTTCACTTTTCACATAATGATATTCTTATGAAATAAAAGATCTATATCATTTATTGTGATAATGAAATCCATGATTAATGATCATTAAAATGTTTTGTGTTTCCATGCCAGGTCAATGAATTTATTGCTGGAAATGGAACTGATGCTCCTGATGTGGAAGAAGAGAACATCTTTGCCAGACCTTCAGTTGGGTATGATGACATGTGGGCCAAGACCCTTTTAGAGCCATCCGAATTAGAGGTACAACTGTTGCAGATAACTCTTTGTTTTCTTCCATTTTAGGGTGGTCGTGAGCTTCTAAACTAATGCAGTTGGTTGGATTTGCAGGAAGATGATGTGAGGTCATCTGGCTCATCTTCCCCAGACTCAACAGGATCAGCTGATACTTCAATGTCTTTCCACTATGGAGGAATGAACTACCCTTCATTGTTCAGTTCACAGAAAAAGGATCATGGAAAGTCCCAAACACCGGTAAAATCCGTACCTTATAATTCACATGTATTAAGAGCTGCATAATTCCTGTCATACCTTAGTTTGTTACAGTTACTTATCTTGCACCTGAGCTGATGTTGAATCATTTTCAGCCAAGGGAAGAGCCTCCATCCTACGAAACAGCTGTCTTGCAAAGATACGAGTCATTTGAGAACCCCTTGGCTGGCCGTCAGAATTATGAACCTCCGAGCTATGAGTGTCAGGATGAGGAACCTGTTTCTTCTGCAACCCCACAATTCGGATCAGCTCTTTATGACTTCACTGCCGGTGGAGATGATGAGGTAAGTTTCACAATTCGGGTCAGACTATATGAATTCCCGATCCTTTATCTAAAGAAATAAGATCTTAGAATTATTTACACTTGATTCCAGATATTGCTTAAAATACAGCTTTCCTACTTGCAGCTTAACTTAACAGCAGGTGAAGAGCTCGAAATCGAGTATGAAGTTGATGGATGGTTCTATGTAAGTTTTCTGAAATGGTTGGAGCATACTTTGGTTTTTAATATCTTATGCCTCAAAACATATCTCAAAACACATCGTGACAACACACTCTCTTTCATTTTCTATTACCCTGATTTGTTACATTTACATCTAACCTATATCCTCTTCATTCTACAATCCTTCATAAGATTATGATCGTAACTAGAATCCCAGATGGCAATTAAACTAAGCTGACAACCCACACATTGCATATTCTTTCAGTTTTTCTCTCTTATTCCTCTTACTATTCTTTCTTTGCCACCGAGCATATCCAAACCCAAAGACTGCCAAGCTAGAACCTAGAGAGATTTTCAGGTTTTGCCTTTAGGACCTCGTGTAGGTGGCTGATCGCTTAATCTGAACATGTTATGGGCCTTATGGCAGGTCAAGAAGAAACGACCTGGAAGAGATGGAAAAATGGCCGGACTTGTACCTGTGCTTTACATCAGTCAATCCTGAGACGGGACGTTATCATATCGAAAGATCAAAAGCTTTCCAAAGCAAATTTGTTTTTCTTTTCCATGGTTATTACTAGGACAACCATTTAAAGATTAACTGAGAATGAAGCAGAATCAAGTTTGGCATTTTTAATGAAAGAAGTTCAAGATTAATAACTACATTTTAGGTATGCAAATTGCAACGTGACAATACGGTGTGTCATCGATGAGTCCAAATTTTCTGTCTAATTTTATAGTATCTTATTGTATCCAGTAAATCTTAACCATTCATTTATGCGAGTCCCACGTTTATTTATATGGAACTCACGCAAGACCCACATAAATAAATAACTGAGATTTATTGGACACAATAAGACACCATAAAATTAGACAGAAATCTTGTTCCGTCATCGAATAATGTCACCATATTCCGTACAATCTCATAAGTTATAGAAGGTAATTCATAAAATGTTTTAAAAAATCATGTAATTTTATTTTTCATATTTGTTAAAAAGGACATATGTAGGGATGACTTGGCCTAACAATTTCCGTTATAACCCGGGTTCTAAGGCATTGAGCTCAAGCCTAACTCAGCTTGGCCTAACCTATTTTTTATTTTTATTAAAAATAAAAAATAACAATTTTTTTTACAATAGTTATCGAACATCTAATAGGGTCTAGATAGCTTGAGTGCAAGCCTAAACTCAGTCCAAGCTAACCTAGGCCTGACCTGACCTGACCCGAGGTACTCTAATTACTATCCCGAAACATATGCAATGGTTTAGGTTAACATATAATTAAAATATAAAATATTTTTATCTTTAAGTTATTTTATCGTACAATATATACACATACTATTTATATAAAGTAAAAATTAAATAAAATTTTACCAAAACATATAACATTTTTTTTACTTAAAGAAACTCAACATATCAATTTCTTATGAGTTATGATGCATAGCATAAAACTTAACCTATTTAAATATATCTACAATTTATAACTAAGTAAAAGCTGGATTTTTATTTTTAGGAAATTTACCATTTTAGACTTATTTAAATAGTATTGATAAATATGTTCCAAATTATATAAACAAACCAATTATTTAAAAAATCAACATATTTGCTCAGTTCAACTGTAAAAATTTAGAACTGTTCAACTTTTCGGTTCGATTTACCTTAATAACTCTCGTTTTTAACAAAGATCAATTTATTAATTAATGGATAAATTTTTATAAATTAATAGATTATTATAAATAAAAACAAATCAATTATTTTTCACTCAAAAATGTCCTTTTTAATTAAAATTTAAATTATTAAATAATTAATAACAATTTCTTTCAATCATATTTAAAATTTTTTAATTTTATTTAATTTTAACCGAACAGTCTAATTCTGATTAAATTTTTAAATCTTAAATTTTTTATTTTATTAGTTTAACTTTTATCCAATTTTTAAAACATTAAAATCAACTAAAATATACAAATATTAGCTTTTATTAATTATTCCATCAAAATTGCCATTAACCAAAAAGAAAAGACTTTGTAACATTGATTAAATACTAATACATTAAACCAATAAAATTGAAGAATTATTACTGCTCCGTTAATTATCAACTTGGGCTACATTTCTCTGCCCTAAATCTTCCATGGATTCGTGACCTTACGATTACGGTCAGAGTTTCAGATTGTTCAACGTGGGTCTCTCTTGATTGTTCATAACTTGAAATTAGTATCTTGGCAGCACAAGGCTCTGCTTTTGATCTCTTTATATCCCTAAAGTTTCAAGCTTTTGTACCAAAAATCAGTACCCAGTTGAAAACGAAGCGATTATTCTTCCAAATGTAGTGTATTTTGAGTTTACCTTCATTCTAAAGTTGATGCCCAAGTCTTCTTTTGGCATAAAACCCAATTCAAGTCCGTGCCTGTAGGTTCAATGATATGATATTTCAGGTTTTGGTTTACGCTTTTGAAGGTGTCGGATTCAGCGGGAAGAACTTTCTTTTAGTGATACGCTCATGTGGATTTTACGCAGGTTGTAAGGTTTAGGCAACAAGAAGTGTTGGTTCCGTACCAAAGAGAGCATTGTGGTGCCTTTGAATGATCAAGTGCTGGGTTCGTTTTGTTAATGGTTTTTGGTAAGTGACTCTGACTAGTTTTATGGACAAAGGAGTGTAGAGACAATTGACCGATAGAACAAAGGAAGAAATAGTCTCAATTGCTCTTCCTAATAAGCTCACAGCAGTTTACTTGTATAATGCTTGGATGTCTAATTCAAAGCTCTTGAGATTATTCAATAAAGCCATCCCTGCAAGCTCAATTTCAATCCAAAATCAAGGAATTGCCAAGAAAATCTCTAAAACCCTCATCAATTCTGGCCTCAAACCCCTCCTAAATGCGCCACCTTTGCTCTCTCTTCTCAATTCAGACATCATCAATTTTATCCTTTCTGACCCAAATGTCTCCCCTTACTTGTGTTTGTCTTTCGTTAACTTTCTTCAAAGAGAGCAATCCCTTGTTGCTTCTAAACCTCACTTGGAATCGTATATAATCCTCGTGTTAAGATTGTATAAGGCTAGAAAATTTGCAGAAATGAAGCATGTTTTAACTTTTACTGTTACGGAGGATGATCTTCGATGTCCGGTAGCAGATTTGGTTTCTTTGGTTAAAAGTAGATTTGATGAGCCTAACTTTGTCGAGAAGTTGTGTGACATGTTGTTTAGAGTTTGTGCTGATGTTAGTATGTTTGAATACGGTATGGAGGTCTTCAATTATATGGTGAGCAACGGGTTAAAGATTGATGAGAGGTCTTGTATTGTTTCTTTGCTTGCTTTGAAGAGATGTGGTAAAATGGAAGCATGTTTGAATTTATTTGAAAAGATGCTCGAGTCTGATGTAGAAATTACAGTATATTCTTTGACGATTGTGATTGATGCATTATGCAAGAGTGGAAAGGTTCAAAGGGCTAAAGATTTGTTGATCGAAATGAGTGCTAAAGGGATTAAACCTACTATTGTCACTTATAACACACTTCTAAATGCATATATAAAGATAATGGATTTTGGGGGTGTTAATGAGATGTTGAAGTTGATGGCGATGGAGGAAACTGTTTACAATGCTGCTACGTATACAATCCTTATTGATTGGTATGGAAGTAATGGGAAATTTGCTCAAGCTGAGAAGTTGTTTGAAGAAATGCACGAAAGGAAAGTAGAACCAGATGTTCATGTTTATACTTCAATTATTTGCTGGAATTGCAAGGCTGGAAACTTGAGAATGGCGTTTATGTTATTTGATGAAATGGCTGAAAAAGGGGTTGCCGCTAATGTTCATACATATGGAGCTTTGATTGACGGTGTTTGCAAGGCTGGGAAAGTGGAAGCTGCTGAAATATTGTTGAATGAAATGCAAAGTAAAGGGTTTGATGTTAA
>JANVCL010000212.1:30739967-30763336 GCA_026546855.1 Erythroxylum incrassatum | reverse complement strand
ATGGGGAGTTTAGTGGTGGTTGTCAGTAGTGGTCTCTTATCGTAGGATATGTACCGGAATGACCTACGGGCGTCCCGGTGGGTACTCTATGGTAAGGGGGCGCTACAAAAATTCTCATAGTATCCTCACTAATATAACTATTGAGATTCGATACTAATATGAATAGTACTAAAGATCGTTATACTGAAATAGGTTTAATTTAAGAATATGAATTAAAAAATGCAAAGAATGATATGAATCACTACAACACAAAAGAAGAAAAGAGTGGGAGTGATAGGATTCTAAGGTTTAATCGTCACTAGCTAAATAAATAAGATTACAAGTTTTTAGATAAAATAAAATAAGAGTTACTTTAAAAGATTTAAGACAAATCTCTTCAAGGTATTTGATTGATCAATAATATCTCTTTACATCTATAAGATAGTCTTTTATAGGTCATATATATCTAGGAATATCAACATCCTTAGAGCAAGAGTTCAAAAAGGAAATAATAACATAAAATTGAAAAACCTAAGCAACTAAAACGAGGAGTCTAATGTCTTTCTAGAGAGCACTCAGGTAGTCTAATTATGAAACTTGACAAGTGTGTTATATGGATGAGTCTAGTATTGGTTACAAGGTATACTTTGGCTAAACTTAAGAACATTGTACTGTTTTGGTTGGTACCAGTTAGAACGTGCCGTATAGACTTAAAAACAATATAGAATACAATAATATCATTTTGGTTTTTAGTACCAATGGGTATAGAAAACTGGTCAATACTAGTCTAATAATAAAATTTTTAAAAGATAAAGAATTGATTTTTAAAAAACATTAGCCTTCATCTTCCTAACCTTAACCTAATAACCCATCATCCTCTACCTCTCCCTCTCACAATTTCACTATACCCTTTAGCCTTCACAATTTCTATCAATTATACCCTTTAACTGATGTCTTAATTTTTTTTGGTAAATCAGAAAAGAATTAATAAATAAAACTTAAAATGTACAATATAAGGTCTAACACTCAGGAGCCAAGAAGCACAAAATAAAAAATTGGAAATGTCTTAATTTTATTTCTCACTATATTTCAATATTCATCCAATTTCTTCCTAATATCCATTTACTTATTATCATGAGATGATTTGATGACCTTTATATTAGTGTTTAAACTTTATTTTTAAAAATTGATTAAAAGCCTCTTGAATTTGTGATACCTAATTCTTATTTCTTAATGCCTCATCTATAGTTTAGGACAATATATGTAAAAAAATGCGATAGTAACATAAATTTAAAGAAGGATTGAGTTGCTATATAATATGACACCTCACAACAATCTTATTTTTGTGAATGATTTTTGGTGTATATCTACCCATATAGAGCTTTAATCCTTTTCTCTTCCTTCATTGGTTTAAGAATAAACTATTAATATTCTTCTTTTTATTGATTTTCTCATTCATAGATGCCTAAAATTCCTTATTTGTACTCATAATGTCATCATTGAAATCTTTCTTTAAAGAGGATGTATTAATATTATAGAAATATTAGGATTCTTTAATAAACATAGTTATTTGATTGATTACCCTATATGCTTTATTAGATAGTGAACATATATAACTATATAACTATATATATATATATATTAAATAAGAATGTCTATTGGAAAATCCATAACATTATTATAAGAAAGGTGTGGTAGAAGTATAAACTTGATGATGACAAATCATGTACATTTT
This sequence comes from Erythroxylum incrassatum, assembly GCA_026546855.1. Lineage (NCBI taxonomy): Eukaryota > Viridiplantae > Streptophyta > Magnoliopsida > Malpighiales > Erythroxylaceae > Erythroxylum > Erythroxylum incrassatum. Next base: position 30,761,622 of record JANVCL010000212.1, on the reverse strand, counting down.
AATACAATGCTTATACTTAGTTAGTGCTTATTGACCATGATATTATGCTACTCTTATAGTGGCTTATATTTATGAAATTTATTTTTTCAAATATTTGTATATGATCAATCTTCTTAGAATGGACTATTTAATTTTTATAGTTAAGTAATGATGTTACATATAAAAACTTTAATTTTTGATATGAATTTATTAATTTAATTTTGACATTTGTCTTTATTTATTTTTATAGATAAATAGAGGAAAGTTCAAGTACGCTTAATAATTCAGCCTATTTAGATTTTAAAAGATTTGATGATTTGACTTGGGCTCATGCTAGATTGTTTCCTAATATGAAAAATTATACTATTTATTTGTAATACAACAAACCTTTGAAAGGTAGGGGAATCCTCAAATAAAGAAGCATTTAGCTAAGATCAAAGGTGATGTGAAGCCTTATAAGAAAATTAACCATGTTGTGATATAGCATATGAAAATTTTAATTAAAGAGTATTAGAATGTGAAGGATAGAAGACAAAGATTGAACTACAAAAATGGTAGTGAAAGTTCATTTTGCAGTGATCAAGATGATACTGGCAATGTTGAAGGTGGTATTCCCATCTAACAAAAGGGATTGTTGCACCTGATGTATGAAAGAGAAGTAGATAGTGTCTAATATTTTTGCTCTATGAACAGCACCGAAAGCTTAAACTTCAATTTGTAGTGCCTTACAATCTAAGTAAGTAGTTCATAATGTGGATATGACAATGGTTAGATGATGATATAATGCAAGTGTATCATTCAATGCTATTTAGTCATATTATTACTAGCCTAAAGTAGATATTATTGCCTCTCATAGTCTAGGATATAAAACTCTTTCAATTGATAACCACATAGGCAATATTTTTAGATGTTCTATTTATGAAAAAATTTGGATGAAAGAATAATGATTTGGGAAAGTTATAGGTGTTCAATTATGTGTGATAGTTAGAGAAATAGAAGATATGAGCCTATTATTAATTTTTATAGTTTATTCAGCTAAAGAGACAATATTTTTTAAGTTCATTGATGCATCTATCCTTATAAGAAATGTTAATATTCTATTTGAAATATATGATGAAGTTGTGAATAAACTGAAGCTTGAAAATATTTTACAGTTCATCATTGCTAGTGATTATGCTTTTAAGGTAGCTAGAAACGTTGTAAAGTAGATGTAACTCTTTTTATTGGACTTATTATGCTACACATTGTATTGACAAGATATTGGAAAATATAGAAGATGCTAGATACTTTTCTATTATTTATGAAACTATACAAAAGTAAGAAAAAGGGACTAAAGTTCATCTATAAACATGTATAAAATCTGAAATTGATGAGAAATGGTTTCACCAATGGTAGGAATTTACATCATTATGCTATTACAAGATTTACAACTAATTTTTTTTATCATTTCAACATTTTGTTCTAATGAAGAAGAAGAGAAAAATGTTTACAAATAATAAGTGAACTGTATCTCAGTATATCAAGTCTAATGCTAAAATGGAGTTTTCACAATTATACTTAAAGATAATAAATTTTGGTCCCAAAGTCAATTTGTCACTTGAGTTTGTGAACCTTTACTAGGAATACTTGACTTGGTTGATATTGATGAGAATGCAACAATAAGTTATTTTTATAATACTATGGGAGGATGAAGGAAGCAATTAAGTCCAATCTACAAAATATGACTTCCTTGTATACACACTTTATCTTGTATTCGTTAATGAAAGATAAGAAATGTAGCTTTACTCTCCATTGATTTCTATTATGGCATTTTTTTTAAATCTTAGCATCTATTTTAAACTAGGTTTTACAAAGAAAGATAAAGTTACAAGGGGAATGTTGTTATCTATCACAATTATTGATTCACGTGAGATGATGCAAGATATCTTTAACTTACAAATAGAGGCATTCAAGAAGGTATACGATGATTTTGGGATGCTCATTGTAATTTGTCAAAGAGACAAACTTAATCCAAGTATATGTTTCTTTACTTTATTACTTGTTTAAAATTAACCATCACTTTATTTTATTTATAAGATCACTTTTATTGTCTTATAGTTGCTTGGTATTACCAATTTAAAAATGGTATTATACAATTGTAAATATTTGCAATTCAAATTCTGAGCCAATATGTGAGGGCTACTAGATGTGAAAAGGAATTGGAATTTGAATTCGTCCATTCTAAAAAAAAAGAAACGGATTGGAACATAAAATATTAAACAATTTGGTCTTTGCTTGATACAACAAAAAGTTTCAAGACAGCTATATTATTATCAGTATTAATTGAATATAATTTTTTGTAATTTATTAGTAATTAATACTTATTTACTAGGACTTTTAATAGAACAAGTAGTTCTATAGATTCAACTTATCAATATTTTAACAAATTGAATTTTTGAGGAACCAAATTTCATATATGAAAGTGATTTAGGAGACTTGAATGAGAAAGTATTGACATGCTTTTTGCTGTAATGAACTTAAATGATAGTGATAATAAGACTCCTCTTAATAATGAGAACTTTGTACGAAAAGAAAATTAGGGCCAGTGTGATTTGAGCAAATATGTCATAAATAAAGTTCTAAGTTTTCTATTTTTCTCTTTTCTTTTAATTTTACTTCTATTTGATATATATTTTAAATTATAGATATGCAATATAAATATAGTACTTTTAACTATAAGTGTTTTTGTTTCATGTTATACTTATACTTTGTTGTATTTCTCAATACTAACTCTTATTGTGATGTTTATGGGCCTATATTATTCTTACTATATGATGGCTTAATGTAATCATTCTGTACTATATGATATAAGTTATAATATTTGAAGTATTTTGTATTATTCTTATTTTTTATATTTGTATGATAACTAAATGATCTTTTTCTTATATTAATTGTAGTTATTGTTTATATATGAAATATATAAAATTAATATTAATAGAAATAAAGAGATAGTTGTTGTTTCAAATTTATATTATTATGACTTTTTAAGATATGATTGATGTATAATTAAGAATTATATAACACAATGTATTAAAAAATATTTTATAATTTTATAGAATTTGTGGATAATTTTGAAAATTTAAAAGAATACACTAAATAGTACTTGATATTGACAAAAATTGATATTGTATCCTATCAAAACTAAATTTAATACCGAATTTGGTACGGTATTTATGACATTTACTATGACGCAGTGTTCTACAAAATTAGCGAGAGATTAGTGTCGACCACTAATATGACAATAACGCTAATTACATTCTAACCTTTTCTTAAAACTTGCTCCTTCACTCCGATCATTATTATAGGCATCGATTCCTTGTCTTAAAATACAAAACTTCATTCATTGCATAAAGAACCATGGTTAGATTATTAAAAACTTCTTTGACCTTCTTCGATTCATTTGTTGTTTATGGTCCTCAAATATTCCAATCTTTAACAACTGTCGGCATTTGATTCGAGCCTTTTACAATTTGTCTAAAACCCTCTTCATGTTTCCCTTACATTAAAATTTGTGTAACTTGATTAGATGGTTGATTCTTGTTAGTTTCACTCTTAATTTGTACACCAAACACTTTTAAGCAAATGTTGATCAGTGCACTTTTCTTGAATCGACCAACCTTTTATTTTAAAAGGCTTTTTATAACAATTCATTTTGGTTAATAAATTAACTCCGTCCAATAAAATAACTTTTTTATTTTAAAAAGATTTAGAAATATCTCACGCATTAAAATCAACCTAGCTTATAGGGGAAAAAAAGATTTGAAATTGATTTAATTGTATTAGATTCTTTCAAATTCTAAGGCATATTACATATGAAAAGTGCAATGAAACATAAACCTAAAAGAGCTTCAAAATCTTTTTTTTAATGTCAAATAAGTAACGTGGAAGTAAAAACAAATACATGGATGCATATTTTATTACTAAAGTATCACTTCCAATCTCAATAAGTTATATAACAGTTTGGTAATTATCTATTACATATTTTCTTTTAATTTTGACAAATAAGAGATTATCCAATTATAACACCATTTTATTTAAGCAGATGTGTCAAGAAAATCAAAGTGCTACAATTAATTAAAAATTATAGAATTTTAATTATTGTAAATCTTCTCCCTCTTTTTACGATTATTGTGAGAAATGATTTTACAAAAATATGAATACGATGAAAGTAAATTTCTACTATCCATCCGTTATATTTGTATACAGTTCACTGTATGCAGTAAAACCTTCATAAAGTAATACTTGATAAAGTGATAACTTTAATTATATAATATTTTTTATGGTCAAACTTAGGCTAATGAGATAAATTAACAATTTTGATAAGTTAATAAGATATGTACTTTTATAAACAACATCAACGTTATATATATATTCAAAAATATATAATATTTTGTCATATATATATATATATATATTAAAAAATATATAATATTTTGTCATGAAATTTAAATTTAACTAAACCTTATCTCTATTTATTATAGATACAATTTTTATGTTTGGTTTTCTAGTTAAAATAAATATATTCAATTATCTATATTCAATTGACTACATTGACAATATAAAATTTAATTAAGTAAACACAAGTTAATTAAATTGTGAATACATATTATAAATTAATAATTAATAATTTATTAATTATAGTATAGTATGAATACTATTAGAATTTTTAATATGAGTAGAGTATAGAGTCCACTGAGAATAATTGAGCTTGGGTCAACCATTGTTAAAATGACTAGAACTAGTTATTTGAATAATTGATCCTTGCCACTTATAAACTTTTTTAATATTTTCATGTTTAGTTAATATGAGATACTCTAACACTTCCCCTCAAGTACAACTGAGACTAAACATCTAGTTTTCACTGGAAATAAATGAGTGGTAATCGGACCGGATTGTTAAGATTGGACATCTAAATGGACAACCAGAAAATTAATAATTCGGACTAAACTTGTTCTTATACCATGTTATAATTTTTAATATGACCAGAGTGTATAGTTCACTAATAAGAATTGGACTTGAGTCAAACATTGTCAAAATGACTAGAACTAGCCATTTGGATAGTTGACCCTTACCACTTATAAATCTTTTAACGTTTTCATGTTTAGTGAATATGAAATACTCTAACATTCCCCTTCAGATACAATTGAGACTGGACATTCAGTTGTCACTTGAAATAAACACAGTGATAACCAAATTAGACTGCTGCAATTGTTTGTTCAGACGGACAATCAAAAAATTAATAATCTAGACTAAATCTGTTCTGATACCATATTAGAATTATTAATATAGACAGATTATATAGTTCACTAACAAGAATTAGGATTAAGTCAATTATTATAAAAAATAATTAGAACTAGTCACTTGAATAGTTAAACTAGAATCTTTTTAATATTTTCATATTTGATTAATATAAAATAATCTACCAAATACTTTTAATTTATAGAAGTTTTCCTATAAGACTAATCAATAATAAATATTTCATCAAATCACGATGCTTCAAGTACTTTAATTTACTTAACTTGAAAAAGAGGAAGACACGATTAAAAAGGAGGCGGTGAGGGAAGGAAGAAAATGGGTTGGGTTTACTATATTACAATTGAGGAGCCTTTCAAAGGATTTAACCCAAAAACCCAAAACTCAAACCTGTACCTATTCACCGTCCACCCTCCTATCTTACATACAAAAATTGGTCCCTTCTCTTTCCCTCCAACCCTTTACCTTACACACACTATCTCTTACACTGTTCTAGGACCATTTTCCTTTTCCTAGTATCAAACCTTAAACACTCAAGACCTAAGAAACCACAGTGGAATAAAAAAGCTTACAGGGCAAAGAGAGTCAACAAAGAGACATAATGGGGAAGTATATGAAAAAGTCTAAAATCTCTGGTGACATTGCATACATGGAGGTCTCCCAGTCTACCAACTTAGGCGTCCGTACAAGAGCCAAGACCTTAGCTTTACAAAGACTTCAATCATCCTCTTCATTGGCGTCTCCTAACCCAGATACCTCCTCGTTTCTTCAACTCAGAAGTCGCAGACTTGAAAAGCCCCAACAAGGCCATGACACCAAGGTAATGCAACAACCACAGGTCAAAGACCCTAAACAAAGGGAGTGTTCAGTGAAGTTTGGGAGTGACTGTGGGAAGAAAGTGGAGAGAAAAGGGTGTGTTGGTCAGAAATGGGAAGCTTTCGGTTCGAAGTGTGAAGCGGACGAGTTCGGTCTTGAAGGTTCGTTTGGAGACAACTGTTTAGACTCTGAAGCAAGGGAGAGGTATATTTGTCTTTCCTTTTCTCTGTTCATAGTAAAAGATTACTCTTTCATTTTAATTTTTCTTGAAAGTACCAACTTTTCCCCGAATCTGTATTTGTTGACATTTATGGGGTTTGATATGTGAATATCTTTTGGTTTTCTTTTATCTGGCTTCTTCACTGTCTTTTTTAGGAATGATTTGAGTTATTACCTGTGGAGCTATTTTCATCCACGAGTCTTTTGTTATGTAGTTTCCCCTTCTTGCACTTGGGTTCAATTTCTTTGTTTGTTTCTTTTTTAGTTGCATAAAATAGTAGATAGGAAACGATTTAATATGTGCTAAAATGCTCATTTCGCAACTTTAGTGCTAGGAGGGGATTTCAACTGTATTTTCTGTTTTCTTAATTATGGGTAGGGGATTTCTAATTTATTTTAATCTCAAAGCATGTTAAGGCTTCTGGAAGCCTGGAACATGTAACACTTTGAATATTTAGGCTGTGTTGGCTTAGGAAATATGTTAATGTACAGATTGTTAAGTTTAAGTTGATTCTGGCAATATTTTGTTTATGTTGAAACTTGATTACTTTTATAAAGAAAGGTTCAGATAACCAATCTGGTATGTGTGTATTTTAATGTTTTTCTGGTGTTCTAACATTCGTTTAATGCTTTCAAGTTATTGATACTATGGAATTTGCCTTTGCATAGAGGTTGCTGATGTTGAGACGTGTGACACCGACTAGTTTTAGAGTTCCTTTAATGTATGTTTAACAAAAGACTGAATTCCTTCAAGAAGGGTAGTCATCAACGGAGTTACTAAAGTTGCTTGTCCATGTGTCATGGACATCGATATATTGCTTATTTTATACTAGATCAGGGTTCCTTTCTTCAGGACGGTTTTAAACGTTTGAGAGTTAATAAGGGTTTACAGAAGATTTTCATGTTCTTAGTACGTGGTAAAAAAGGAGGGGAAATTATTTACCAGAATAAAGAAGAAAGGGGGCAATGAACTGTTGCATGGTTGATCATATGGGTTTGAAACTATCATTCGCAATGATTTCTTATCTTTTTTCTCCTCTAGTTTGCAAAATAGCCTTGGGAAAACTGAAACAGTTGTTAAGAAACAATTGTTTAGAAGCCAGTGCATCTATCTCTTTTGATACTGGGATGAATAATGCTCGTCTCTGTTGCATTAGCATATTAGTGGAAAATGATGTATCCTGCGCATGGGGCCTAGTACTAGACTGGTTTCCTGTGCAGTTCCCTCTTCAAGGATTATCTGGAGGCCAAAAAAATTTAGTTTTCTTGCGTTTTATGGAACTGTTGCCGCGTCCAAAATGGAACTTTTCCTTGCAAGTATTGCAACGTTCTTTGGACAAGTTTGTTTTTTGCAATGATAGGATTAAGTTCGCTTTTCTTTTTCTTAGGTGTAAATTTTGCTAATCCTGATAGATGGGATTTGATAGGTTTTACTGTTGATACTGGCCTTACTTGATTTTAAGTAAACTGTTGCGCAGGAGCAATAGGGAAAGCACACCAAGTAGCCTGATAAGAGATTCACACACCATTAGAACTCCTGGGTCCGCCACTAGACCTACAAGTTCAAGTGCTGCTAATCAAAGAGTTAGGAATGAAACACGAAGAAATATTCCAACAACATATGAAATAGAGGAGTTTTTTGCTTGTGCAGAACAGCAGCAACGGAGGCTATTTATTGAGAAGTATGCCACTCGAAACTCTTCAGTCGCACCTCTGTTACAGTTAAATTATGGTTGTTCATCATAAGCATCATTCATGGACTACATGCACCATTAATTGAGGCAAGTTTCTCATTTGCTTCCTGGAATTTGCAGGTACAATTTTGATATTCTAAATGATGTGCCTCTCCCAGGACGATTTGAGTGGCAAGAAATTCCATAACCAGCTTCCGGGCACTATCCCTCAAATTCCTTACATGTTTTAGTCTTGGATTTTGAAAGGGGATGGCTGATGTTGGTTGGTATTACCTTGCAACCTCATGTAAAGGAAATTGGAGCCGTGGAATCAAACTTATGCACTAACCAAATATCAAATACGGGATCCTTTGCTATTGCGGAAAAGACAAAACTGTCAGTTTGAGAGGATGAGTAGAAGGGTAGTTGAGTAGTTTCATCTTGTAACTTTTTAGGGGTTATATCTATTAGCTAGGTTTTTTCTTTTTGGAATCTTCTTATCATCTAAAATTATACATTTTCTTGTAACTAGATAAGAAAATGAATTCAGAAATAAATGTAGCTCGTATGTATTTATATGCTTGTCTTGTCCTCCATCTGGCACCTGCCTTCATAATTTCTCTTTGTAATAACTTAGCCTCCGCACTTCAGTTCAAGTTTTGTCACTGAAGCTTGCGGGCCTATACATTAAAGTTTAATTTCCACTTTGTCTTGGACCAACTTAAATGTGCGCAAGTAGTATATGACAGTTGAGCAGCCATTGCAACCAACATGTGTCGGCTGCAGATTACCAGCATTGGTTTTTAACCTCATTGTACCCATTTTTATATGCCTGTCTCTAATCAACTTGTTTTTTAAATATTTTTTTTCCTTGGTTGCTTTTCTTTTATAACCAATTTAGAGCACCCTAAAATTTAAATTTATCTACACGTTTATTTAAATTGTACGTAGATATGTACCTGAGATTTAATAAAATAGCGTAACAAACGGATTAATCAGATAAAATTATCTTCTCTCAGGTAATACTCGTATTCGTGCATTGAGTTTGGATGCACAATGATTAATCATGGTCTGTCAGTTGAACAGACAATTGAGGACCAATGATGCATGGACATTTAGGTCTGAGAATCGCTGGTGGTGGGGGTCATAAGCTCTTGGATTGTTATTACAGAATCTTACTTGAAAACTTCAGGCTGTTGTGACAGTGGAGTTTTCCTTGTTTTGTTTCAATTGTTTTCTTTTTTCACCTTTCGCTCTCTGAAACTAGTGGTTATAAAAGTGAGGTCAGCTTGTCAAGTGGGCATTCATTGAATGCGCATAAATTAGGAGACCGTTGTATGGATGAGTGTGTCCCTATTCACATGGGGCCTTGTACGCTTCTGCACACTAATGCATTTCACAAAGTTGCAACTTGTTCAAACATAGATTTCATTAAGTCCTCTTTTCTGTCGCAAATATTCTACACTGAATAGGCAAGTTTCTCTCTCTCTAGGAATAAGTAACAACAGTAACATGTTGGTTATCCTGGTTGCAACTTATCCGCATTCATAGTCCAAGAAATTTCCATGATTGACTACTATGGTTTATGTGGCAGGTTCGGTTTAGTCAGCCAATCTTGTCCTACCAAGCGATCTTACACAGCCTATAGTTAAAAAGATTGGTTAAGAACTTGCTTAAAATTGATGACAATCTATTAGCAGTTTTTTTGGGGTTTGAGTCTACAATCTAGTTATTAGATAAGGTTCATCTAAATTTCAGAACGGGTACTAATGAACCCAGTGCTAGGTTTCCGATAACTATAAACGATTTCTTTATCCTACGTAGGCTCCTATTGGAATCGTTGTCAACCGAAAAACAAGAAATGGAACTAGCGAAGCCAAACTCTCAAGTTTTTTCTCAATTTCCTAGAATTTTAGATTGGTGTAACCTATCCATATCTTCTGTAGACAGCATCTCCCAAAAGTTGGTCTCTAGACAGACTGCATGGTTGCTATTAATCTTTTTCTTTCACTCGTCTGCTTGAACTTCAAACATGGACGTGGACGGCCTGAAATTGCCAGCTGCGTTCTAAACAGAGAATAACCCTCGCGCCTAGGTAACTTTTGCCTTTGAACAGGCCAGAAATGAGTAGTTCATCCAATGGCTAGATCCTTCCACTTTTCGTATTCAGGTGAAAGCTACAATCCATTTACTTGTTTCCACCTTTACCTTATATATGCTTTGCTTTGAAGCTGATAAAGAAGATATGCATTTCTATGTACCTAAGAAGGCTAGATTTTTCTACATCTCTTACATATTTTGAAAAGAGAACAAAAATGAAACAGGTCATGTTTATTCTAGCATTTCGCTTTCAGGTATATCAAAGTTTAGCCTTTTTTATGATCAAACATATTTGGCAAGTCATGTTGGATAAAAGTCCTGTAGAACAGAGATTGTGTCCCCACACCCTTTTCTTCTTAAAGAATGTAAGGACATGGTTGTCCACCAGATTAGAATAGATCACGCTATCGTTATGAAATACTGTAATGTACCTTAGGCTACAAGTCAATATGGCTTTACCTTGAGAGTTCTACAGCCCTCTTGAACCATTGGATCAAGGATTATGTTAATAATGTCAATTTTTAAACTTAAAAAAGTTAAAAAAAAAGAATTGGTAATTCATTCAATGAAATAAGTAGTGTACAATCATAGTTCCACTTAGACAACAACCTATTCTCGTTGGAAATATTAATTCAAAGTTAAAATTAAAGATTTTGTTTAAAGATGAGATATTTGTTAAAAGATAAAATTTTATCTTTTAAGATAAAGTTGTTATCTAGTTAGGATTTAAAATTTTGAATTTGAATTGTTTTATCTAGATATTAGCTAAGTTTGTTATTTCATTATCTATATATTTAAGTCTTCATGTCAATGTAATTTGAACCAATCAATAAAATGTCTTTTACATTCTCTTTTCCCTATTCTACTTTATTTTAGTTAGTTTCCATTCTAAAATTCCAACATAGGCTACTGCACCTATCCTCTTTGTTACTTGAAACGGGCAACAATAGCGAGGTTCAAGCTTGTGTGACCTTCTCTGCCTTAATATGTATTCTCTGTACTTGGGTAATTTTAGATATACCTAATCCCCCACCTAAAACTTACTTTTTGATCTGCCCTGATCTGTTAATGTATTCATCCTTTGTTACCCTTACTAGATTATGCTTGAGTTGTTTCATGACCCTCTCACTGGCCATTAAACTCCTGCCTATAGATTACCTCATAGGGAGTAAATCATGTCGCTGAATGGTAGTTGGTGTTGTACCACCGCTTAGCTAAAGGAAGTCATCACCAGCCAGTTGGATATCACCCTCTTTAATGGCGATTTCATCCTCATCTTGCCATGCATTAACGTGGGAATTAATCTCTCCTAAAACCTCATAAACAAGTTGGATAATCAGTGGGTTAAAGCTGTAGTCGTCAAGCTTCTGGGTTGTAGGATCGATTTCTGGCTGCTTAGCTCGCGACTTCAAACCATGTGGAACCCGAAGGAGCCAATGAAAATTGTCGACCTCAAACATGACTACTTTCTGGTGAAGTTTAAGGAAGATGATGATTATATAAGGGCGCTAACGCAAGGACCTTGGATAATTTTTGGACAGGCTTTGTCGGTGTAACGTTGGGTTCCTTCATTCCATCCCTCTCAAGGCCAAGCTAATCGTGCGGTGATGTGGATACGGTTCCCTGACCTATCCATTACAAGATATCATTCTCAATTATTAACAACCTTGGGGAATCTCGTAGGGACGACGGTGAGAATTGATGAAGCTACGTTGCAGACGCATAGGCGAAAATACGCACGGCTAGCGATCGATGTTGATCTGAGCTCCCCATTACGCCACAACATGGAGATGGACGGTGAGACTCTCCTAGTTGCCTATGAAGGCCTACCCTCGATATGCTATACGTGTGGTAAAGTTAGTCATGAAGCAACATCATGTCCGTAGCATCAACAGGTTTCATCGGAAAAATGCAACACAGCAGGCAGTGAAGGACCATTGGAGACGTCGACCAACACACAAGTAATGGGTGGACAACCAACGACAGGCATCTCCAACAGATATGGCCCCTAGATGCAGGTTCAGAGGAGAACCACTCTCCCGCCTATCCAACGTTCAACTCAGCCTGACTCACGTCCCTCTCTGCAATGAACAATTAAATCTGGAAGTGACAGAGGTGTGATGATTATGGGGGGATTGAGGTACTCTGTACTAACTACACAGGAGACACTGGAAAATGGTACTGCGGCAAAACAGGCGAATCCACAATTAATCAACCCTTTTGGGTTTGGACAACGATTAAATGTGGCAACAGTAGTAGGAAAAGGTAAACAACCTCAACAATGGTCAATATTTAAAGCCTTGGGGCCCAAACGAAATCTTAGAAGGAACTCCAGAGGACCACTAGTAGCCCCAATTCTGACAACCCGGGGAGAAAGTTCCCAAGTCAGACATCCACAGGAACAAGGGGCGTCTATTGTCCCTCCGATTCAAATGCAACCATCCCTACAGGAAAATCATTTAGCAGTTGAAATTCTTTCACACACGGAAACAATTTGCGATAGCCACATTATCGAGGATAGGGATCCGGGTGTTGAGAATAGCCTCCAGCTTATGGAAGGAGTCGAGAATCAGGAGGCAAGTAGTATTATCAAAGAGGGCACAACAAACCTTCCTACTGAACGTCAGATCCCAATACCCGAATAGTTGACTCGAAGGACCTAGATCACATGTGGTCTGACGAGAAGATTGCTCCGACGGCACAGACCGCAGACAACATAGCAAACCGCGCAGGAGGTACAGTTCGCTTCCAGTCGTAGAGTAACTTAGTTCCCTTTATTTATTTTTATGTTAATTATCATTTGGAACTGCCAAGGCGCAGAGGGAACTAGATTCTTAGCCATCCTACATAATTATTTGCGTACTTTTAAGCCTAGTATACTAGTTTGTTGGAAACCCGTATTAGTGGTTCCAGGGCCAACGTGGTAGTCCATACTTTGGGTTTTGATTACTCTTTTAGAGTAGAAGCTGTAGGTTTCTCAGGAGGGACTCTTATAGAAGACAAATTTTGATATTTCAATAGCTATAGCACATTGCCAATTTATTTATACCACCATAAAGTATGCTTCGTGTGTTTTCGACTTTACAGCAGTTTATGTAAGCTTGCAAATCGCTTCTCAAACCTTTCACTGGTCAGTTTTAAGTTGGGTTGGATGTTCTACCCATAGACCCTAGCTTGTAGGAGGGGATTTTAATGCAAAACTAGATCAATCGAATAAACGCGCGGGAGGAGGGGGGTTGTTGGAATTTAGAATCCAAGTATAAAGTGCTGCTACTTTTTTTAGATTGGGGAAGTTTTTACTTTCTTAGCTACTTATAAAAATGAATCAAACGTGATAATATAAATTTTAGAAAAAATATTACTTTTCCAAACAAGAATCCATGCCAACCAAACCGGGCCTAAGAGAATTTCAAAATCTTAATTTGAATCGACATATGGTACAAATGGAACTGTTGGTGCTTTCGAATTCTATCTTCACACTAGAAACAAAACGTGACATAACAATAACATGGCCAAGTATACCAATGGCCTTGTTTTTCTGGTTCAAGCAATACGTGAGCATATGCGATTTTTTTCCCCAATAATAGTGAACCGTAGTTGTTACTAGATCTAATATTTAGAAATTTTTAAGAGGTTTCTTCTAATCGTTTGAACACCTTTAAAAAATTAAGCATGTGTTAGAATGATTAGGCAGATAAAGAAAGGTCACAATTTAATTAAGACTAGAAGAAATAAGATATACAAATATTAATATGAGTAAAAAAGGAGTTAGAATTAAAACACTGACTCACTAACAATAAGTTCCAAATATTAATTTATAAGATTGATATTCTTACAAATTCTACTTTTGAATGTTTGAATTTCTTTTTGATACATAAAATAAGAAAATGAATGGTATTTATAAGTTAATTATAGTAACAAATTTTAATTTATTACAATTACTACATATTGATATATTTACAATTATTTATCTTAATTTAAAATATTTTGTGAATAATATCTAAATTCTTCTAATGTAAATAATATCTATATACTATTATTACTATTTATATTCTTCCAACATGTAGTTTTATTCATATTTGTCGTTTGCTTTTGTGCCTTCAGACTCTCCTCGGATAAAAAGTCAAGTCATGGCTTTTGCGTTTTCACTTCTAGACAATTTAAAGGCTTTTTTTTTAAATTTAAAGGTTATTTACAGTACTAGAATTGGGGTTAATTTGATGGACTAACGAAGCTCGGGTCCAATTTCATCATATAAGGGGAGTGAGATTAAATACAAGCATTGAGATTTCGTAATTAACTGCTCTTTGATTTGTATAGTTTAAGTGATTATTTTTTAACCAAGTTCTTAAATTTTGCATACACCCTTAAAATTGATTTCAGTTTATAATTTATGATAAACTAAAGATGACATATATCAATAGTTGGATGTTATTGTGTATGCACCTATTTACAAGACTTTGTAAATGCTACATCATAAAGTATTCTTGATTATTTTAAGAGAACTAGCTTTATACTAACTTAAATGAGATATCAATTTGATAAAGATGAGTAATGAAATATTCCACTAAGCACTTATTTAATAATGTAAGGTAAAAGGTATATTTTTACTCAATGTTTTATTAAATTTTTACTCTTAATGTTTGTTGTTCACCATCATTGAGTGGAGCAATTCGAGTAAACCCATGGAACATTTATGCTGTGACAGACGCACTGGACTGTGCCCTGGACAGGGCTGAACCAGAGAAGCAACTCTGTCGTGAGAAACATTACAGGTATGTGAGTACACACAATGTTGGATGTTGGAGACGTAGTTTCTTTCAAGATTTGATGAGGACACTTCGAGATCATGCAAGGAGGAGGGCTGGGGTATAGATTTTGAGTTAAGCTTTAGAGTCACACTGCTTGACCCAAATTTCAGGTATAGTTCCAGAAGTGTGAAAGAGATGCAAAATTTGGGTGTATGTGCTTTAGAGCTTTTGGTGTTTTAGTTTAAAATTTTATTGTTAGTTTTTAAAGATTAAGTTCAAGCAATGTATTAAATAATATACGTGTGAAAAAGGTAATTTGAAGAATTAGTCATGTCAATATCGGAATAATTTAATGGTGAATTATATTATCTCTTTAAAATTTTTAAAGTTTGAGTTAATATTATAAAATTATGCAAAGTTGAAATTTTTTTATAATTAACTCTTTAAAATTTGAAGAGTTTGTGTTTAATAGAAATTTCATATAAGATATTTCATATTGGTAACCCCCCACAAACTTAAAAATAGACAACATTATCATTCATAAATGAAATCCTAATAAAAATTTAAGAAGTTAGAGTTTTTTAAACAATAATAATTATTAGGGTTAATTTAAAAAATTCAAACTTTACAAAAATTTACAATTCTAACTTAAACATTAAAAAATGACAATAAAATATTCAAAATTTTAATTTTTTTTAAATATAGCTACACATTAATCTTTCCATTAACATCGTTACCATAACTTGCTACTACTCTTTGTATTTTTGTCACGTGAATAAAATGTAAATTTTAATTTTTGCATCATTAAATTATAAATTATATATATAATTTTTTCTTTTTTTTATCTCTCGAAAACATTTTGCTATCGTTCTTCTGCAGGATTGTAACCTCTACCATGCAAGAGAACAAATAGTGCATTCCTTAAAGCATTGTTGAAATACCCCTAAAAGGGCTTTTTGAAGGATTGGAATCATTTTCTCTTCAAAAACATATGCTTTATATGTTGGTCCATAAAAATGAACCTATGTTTAAACACTACTTTATATATTTACATATATTACAACAATGTTAGCCAGATGACAGCTGTTAAACTACTACCAAAAACGACGAGCTTTAAAGCACATCGCTCCTCTCAGAATTAGTTGTTTTCTAATAATCCGACTAAACCTAAAACCAAAACAACAATCCAGCTCCATGTTATCAAAGAAGGCTTGAATTTTCTCTCTAAAACAATTTTAGACAACAAAACAACAGAAACTCAATCAGTTAAAAGTAAGGGATCTCTTTACGAAGAGAGCCACCCGAGGTAATTGCATAATAAGAGAAAATAAACATTTTGGGGCTGCAAGGAAGAAGAGAAATGAGAACAGAGCACAGAGCACATGCTCTCTTGGCCAACATTGAAGAGAAATTTGACGAGAAAGAATGAAGAATAAAAGTAGAAGCTCTGAAATACCATTTTGATAATTTACTCTTTCAATTCCCACTTATAAAAACCTTCTTCTTTGGTGTAAAACAAGAGAAAATTAGAAAACTATTTTTTAGCAGGGCACTTGGCTTAGTGTAACTCTGACAAAAGATTGCAACCCAGCGAAAATAAATTTTAATAATATATTTATTTATTGTGTTTAAGAATCATATTCATAATCAAAATAGGTAAATAATAAATACCTGAAATTTGTGAAATTGATACTGAACTTTAAAACAACGAAGTCTCTATGTACTCCACACCAAAAAATATGTCTTGTTTTCAACGCTTGATATGACTATGAATAAATTTAAAGAACCCTTTCTTCGATAACAAAACAAAATAATTTTATCTCTATTTCTCTTGTTTATTTTTTCGTACAAAGAACAAAAACTAAGAATATTTTTATATCTTTGCTTTCCTTCTAACTTACAAAAAGAAAGAATATCTTTATATTCAAACTTTCTTTTTGTTTACTCTCACTGCACAAAATGAAAGTCTCACTTTTCTCTTCACTATTATTCACACATTGCATCATTGGAAATGAAGATAAAGAACCATATATCTTTACGCAGTACTCTTTTTTCAGTTAGTAACGTTTATTATTGTTTTTCAAACTTGAAAAACATCTTGGGTGTGTTTGGATAACAGCTGATCAGCTAAAAAATTAACTGATCAGCTAAAATTAACTGTTTGACTAAGTCAAATAGTTGATAATGTGTTTGGTTAATTGGCTGATTGGGTTGAATCAGCCAACCCAATCAGCCAAAATCAATAAGCTGGTATATACCAATGTTTGGGGTAATCAGCAACCTAAAATGTCAAGTTTGCCCGTAACTTCTCAGACGTCTCTCTGGTTTTCTCCATAAGGGTCTCACGTTTTCTTTCTACTCCCCGACGCTTTCTACACCAAATTCATTCAAAATAGAAGAGATTTGATGGAAGCCTCGTAAGATCCAGTTACCCATGGAGTTTGGAAATTTTTTTTGACGCTATAAAAAGGGCAACTGCGAGAGGAGAAACAACAAGCAAGCAGTCATGCAACGGTGAGATTTCGGAGAGGATTTTTCATCTGATAAAGGCGGGTCAAAGCTAGGAGATAAAGAGAGAATTGTCGAGAGGTTTGGAGAGCCATAAGCCCACTAGAATCGGAGCTGGTTTGTGACTAGTGGAGGAGAAATCATACTGATCAGAGGTCTGTGAAGGCAGAAAATTCAATCAGTTGTTGATCAAGTGGTGGGTTCGTTTTGTTAATGGTTTTTGGTAAATGACTCTGACTAGTTTATACTTCAATTATTTGCTGGAATTGCAAGGCTGGAAATTTGAGAATGGCGTTTATGTTATTTGATGAAATGGTTGAAAAAGGGATTGCCGCTAGTGTTCATACATACGGAGCTTTGATTGATGGTGTTTGCAAGGCTGGGAAAGTGGAAGCTGCTGAAATATTGTTGAATGAAATGCAAAGTAAAGGGTTTGATGTTAATCAAGTCGTATTTAATACTCTTATTGATGGATATTGCAGAAAAGGGTTCATAAATAAGGCTATAAAGGTGCTGGCTGTGATGGAAAAGAAGGGATTTAATGAGGATATCTTCACTTATAATATCATTGCTACTGGTTTATCTAAACTAAATCGACAAGATGAAGCAAAAAGATGGTTATTTTCAATGTTGGAAAAAGGTTTGATGCTTAATGTTGTGAGCTATACTACCTTGATTGACATGTATTGCAAGGAGGGGAATTTTGTTGAAGCAAAGAGGCTCTTTCGGGATATGGAGCAAAAGGGAGAAAGGCCTAATGTTATCACGTACAATGTTTTAATTGATGGTTATAGCAAGAAAGGGAAAATGAAGGAAGCTTATGAGCTAAGAGAAAAGATGGAAGCTCAAGGACTGATGCCTGACATATATACATACACATCACTTGTCCATGGTGAGTGTAACTTTGGTATAGTAGACGAGGCCGTGAAAATGTTCAATGAAATGCGTAAGAAGGATCTAATCATGAATGTGGTCACTTACACAACAATGATATTGGGATTGTCCAAGGAAGGAAGATCATCAGAAGCTTTTAATTTGTATGAGGAAATGATTGGGGCTGGCCTCACACCTGATGAAAAACTATATGCTGCACTTGTGGGCAGCCTTCACAAAGCTTAATTGTAGCTCTAAAGCGTTTGGAAGGTATCCACCATTCTACACTTCAGTTAGGTACGGTTTTATTCGGTCAAGGACACTTTTGAACCATTAAGAAGTGTTTTTTGGTATTTATTTTCCTTTATTATATCGTTGGTATTGTTGTGGCCCTATGGATAAATGAAATTCAATGAATTCATAGGATAGTATTGCTTTGTTTCTTAGTATACTTTGTCTCCACTTCCCAGATATAGCATGTTCTTGATATTCAATTCTCTTGCTGGGATTATCTTACTATGCAATTTAATGCAGTGTCAATCTTATTGAACCTATCACTCGAAAGAACAACTGGAACACATCAACAGGTTTGAGTGATCCAACTGTTTACCCTTGAAGATATTTGAGATATGAAGTCAGCCCCTGCTGAGCCGATACCATTGAAGACGATGTGGTTGGTGTCCTCGTCGCAAATCTTCGTGTTGACGGGTTTATAGAAAACAATGCTCCTGCATTGAACACGGTGAGAGTCTTCCTCCATTTTTTCATAGTTGAAATATGAGTCTCGCAATGTATGCTAATAAGAAGAACAATAAAATGAGAAAGTGAAAGATGAAAGATTATGTGGTTTGATACAGAAATTAAAGAAGGTGTGCATTGGCTTACTGAGTTACTTATCATTCCTGCTGTTTTTATGAATGCGTTTCGATTCGTGATATTTTCTTACCGGAACAATTCTAACCGATTATGAGTACTTTAAGAACAATGGAAGATAATTAATACAGAATACATGATGTAGCAAGGTGGTAATTATCCACCAAGTTCTACTGTGTGGCCTTTAGGGAAGACTAGTTGCTGGGGTTAACCTCTTTAAATCAGAAAGATCTTATTATGAAGTATGAGAATTCAGATCAAATTAATCATAATGATTTATATTTGTATGTTTGGAATAAATTGAGCATCCCTTCTTATGTCACAGTGGACTTCTGTTTCTTCCGTTTTAACATTTCCTTTCAATGAACTTACTGCTGGTAGTAGAACCAGGAGCTTTCAGGATATGGAGAAAGAGAACATTGTGACCAAAGAATCCTCTGTGGGTCACCGTTACTCGACTTAGAAAGGCGAACATCTGGGCAAGGGAGACTACAGTGTGCTTGGTGCAAATGACTTCCTTTTTTGTTTTTCTTTTCATGATATATCAATCAGATTGGAGACAGTTTCAAAACTATCCAAATTAGCGGTACGAAGTATCACAGATAACACTTGCTTTTCTTCTCAGTTTTAGGAAGTTTTTGCCTTCTGAACTAACACAGTTAACTGATCAACATGAGCCCATCTGGCTGATCAGCTTTCCTAAATTCAGCAGAGGATCAACTAAAATTTCCATGTCTTTCCAGTTGGGAGGAATGAGCTACCATGATGACGTCGTTCAAAAGCCGCCCAATTGCCATTACTGAAACCATACGGAAGATTCTTGCAATATAAAATTTAAGCAGTTCCTGAAGTTCCATCAAGATGGGAACACTCTCCACTTCAATGTATCATTCTTGTAGTAGAAACTCAATGAAGATGATGATCAAAAACTCACAAGTTCTAACATTATAAAATTATTCTACTCTTTAACAAATACTTAAAACATGTATTAATTAATCCAGGAAAGATCTTTAAAGTATTATTCTGTGATATTTGTCGTGTTCAATATGTTACTGTCTCGTATTCTCAGTCACACCCTTATTTAGCTATTATTGAGGATATCAGGCACATGATGTCGTGTCCTCCTTTGTCTTTTCCTTTTCACCAAAAAAAAAGTATTGCTAAGAAGTTGATCACAACAATATAAAAACAATATAAAATACCAAAGGGCCTATTTGATAATCTAGAAATTGAGGTTAGCTAACAGCGGATTAATATAGCTGATTTAACTAGTGAATAATATTACTTGTTTATTTAAAGATGTTTGATAAAATTAAATGTTTAGTATTAGCTATTTATGTGTAAAATGACTTAAGAGAACATTACTTAAAAAAAATTAATGAGGACATGAGTTCTCCTATTAGATAGGAATTTTTTTTGAGAGATTATGAGATAGGAATTCATGTATGATTCTTTGCGTGTGCTTATTCTTATATATTCTTTGTCTATTATTTAGTATCAACTTATGTGAATTTAATTGATTATGTTAATATTTTACGCAAAAATTAACTTTAATGCATGTATAATAATAACTTGGAACTAATAATTTTATGAATTTTACGTGGAAACATCTTGTTTGAAATAATATAGGAATTCAATTCATAGTATAGTGATTGAATTTTTAAGATTAATAACTAATTTCACGAACATCATTTGATTTTTCTTAGTAAACCTTTAAAACAAGTAATTGAAATCATTTTAAAATTGTAATTGTTTCTGCAAAACAATTACACTGTTAATTTATTGTTTATTATATATGTTTTAGTATGATAATTAAGTTTAACATTAGTTTAATTTAAATTTAAGTTAACAAATTAAATATGATTTAACCAAATTTTTGTATCTAACCTTAAATTGGCCTCATTCATTCAAAATAATAATATGAAAGCCCTTTAACTTTATTCAACCCGGCCCGTGACTCTCCTAGCCTAGGACTAACTCTTTTTCTCTCTCTAAAATCATATCATCGCGAACATTAACACAGTCTTAATCAAGTCTTTAATGGAGTTAGGGAGGGAGAGCTTTGGTTGTCGCTTAATCAGTAATCACATGTCAGTTAGCTAATTCTCTCTGCTTCTCCGATCAGCTTCTCTATGAATTCCTTCATCCAATCATATTCCAATCAATTTCATCAACATGCTTCTTCCGCTCCCTATAAACTTCTCTGGCGGTACTATATTTTGGTTGATATTCAGATACCAGTCCGATATAATACCAAAACATCTTGTGGCGTTAACCCAAAGTGTGCTCTCAGACGCATGGCATGGGATTGGGAATACCAATGAGTCACCTATAAGATAAAAGTGTACTTAACATGCCTTACGCGTGCTGTTTGGTTTTGGTTAGGTCATTCGGTGACTCTTCCTGCGCATTTAACGCCGGAGTTAAGCTATGTTTGTGCTACGTTAATTTTCAACCTGAACTACGTCTCTCTACCCTAAATGTTCCCTGGATTTGTGAATTGTGACTGACCGATTAAGGCCAGAGTTTCAGATTCTTCAACGTGGGTCTCTCTTGAAGTGGTACAGATCG
>JANVCL010000212.1:30691962-30732823 GCA_026546855.1 Erythroxylum incrassatum | reverse complement strand
ACATGAGATCCATCTAGCCTGCAATGCTACACGACACCCTGAAACCTGCCAATCCTCTCTAATCCAGTCTAACCATGTCCCTTCCAATCCAACCCCAGTTCAAATAATCCAATCTGCTTTCTGGGTGTCATCCCAAAACCTCAAAACTGCACGTTCTATGTTAGAGTCTATCCTGGGATCTTCTGAGAATGAAAACCTCACTAATGCTGCCAAGGATTGTTTGGAGGTTCTTTCTTATTCTCAGTACCGTATGTCATTGTCAAATGATACACTGTCGCACGGCGAGATCAAGAATGGTCGTGCGTGGATGAGCGCTGCTCTTAGTTACCAAACTGGTTGCTATGGAGGACTCCAGAGTCGTGTTGGAGATATAGCCTCTGCCAAAGAAACAATCTTGTTCTTGGAAAACTTGATTAATCTCACCAGCAATGCATTAAGCATGATGGTGTCTTATGATTTGTTTGGCAATGAAACCCGGCTGTGGCAACCACCACAAACGGAACGTGATGGGTTCTGGGAAGTTCCTGGTGGTGCCAGTGTAATGGAATTTAAGGGTGGTTTCCCATCAAATTTATCGGATGATGTTATAGTTTGCAAGGACGGCACTAATGGCTGTTACAGAACAGTTCAGGAAGCTGTTAATGCAGCTCCAGATAATAAGACAGACTGTCGGTTTGTGATACGTATCAAGGAGGGTGTTTACGAGGAGATAGTTCGAGTTCCGCTTCAGAAAAGAAATGTGGTGTTTTTGGGTGATGGTATTGGCAAAACGGTGATCACAGGTTCAAAAAATGCTGGTCAGCTAGGGGTTACGACGTTTGAATCTGCTACAGTTGGTAAGTCGAAGATTTAGGTCACCTGTGAATTACTCGAAGGCAAAATGCAAAAGAACAAGACGAGACCTCATTTCACACCGACAGTTCCTTGGCAGTTAGTTGTTAAATGCTAATTTGTTCGATATTGCAGCTGTAGGAGTACACATTTGGCTATATACTATTGGTAGATTCTGCTTATAGAGATAACTTGTGCAGAGAGAGCAGTTGATACACTGACTCATTTTGGCATTTTGTGTATCCGTCACATGGTCTGCTTCCTAATTAAGTGACTTAGCTTTAATTATAATAGCGACCTAAGAAAGGAATTTGAGTACCACAAATTTCCAGAAGCAGTAGATGAAATTGGATTGCATTTAATTCTAATTTTTTACAGTTGAAATCTGTCTGAGCATTATTTTATACTAAGATTGCCAGGTTTAGTTTGCCTCGTCTTTTTTCTGATATGATGTTCGTAATTCGTTACAGGAGTTCTTGGGGATGGATTCATGGCTAGTGGCCTGACAATTCAGAATACGGCAGGAGCTCCTACCCATCAAGCAGTAGCTTTAAGAGTAGATAGCGATCTGTCTGTAATAGAGAACTGTGAATTACTTGGCAATCAGGACACTCTTTATGCTCATGCCCTTCGGCAATACTACAAGTCATGCCGCATTGTGGGCAATGTAGACTTCATCTTTGGCAACTCAGCTGCAATTTTTGAAGGTTGCAAGATTTTGGTGAAACCAAGGCAAGAAAAGCCGGAAAAAGGTGAGAGTAATGCAGTCACGGCACATGGTAGGACTGATCCTGCACAATCAACAGGTTTTGTTTTCAAAAATTGCTTGATCAATGGCACTGAAGAATATATGGCTTTGTATCATGAAAAAGCTAGTGTCCACAAAAATTTCTTGGGGAGGCCTTGGAAGGAGTACTCCAGAGTTGTTTTCATAAACTCCAACTTCGAAGTTCTTATATCACCACAAGGGTGGTTGCCATGGTCTGGTGATTTTGCTTTGAAAACACTGTACTATGGAGAGTTTGGGAATTCTGGACCAGGATCTAATACAGCAGGAAGAGTTAGTTGGAGCAGTCAGATTCCTTCAGAGCATGTCAATGCATATTCGGTAGAAAATTTTATCCAAGGGAATGAGTGGATCCCAAATTCTTCTTGATTATTCAGTCATCTTAGTTGTAGCAAGTATTATCTGCATACTGGTTTAGTTGAAGGGATAAGTGACCGGTACCATTATTATCATCCGATTAGTGGCAGAGCAATACCATATAAAGTCTTTATTTTTAAGTTTTGGAATTGCCCTTGTCATATACACATTGAAAGTGCTTTCTTCAGTGCATGTCTGACACAAACCGTTCCACATTTCACTTTAACTTTGCAATAAGGTTGACAATGGGTAGGTTTAGTGGCCTGACTCGATCTTTTCAGGTTAATCCGGGACTTTCATCCTTATAAATCCAGTATATTATAAAATATTGCTGTCAGTGTGAGATACTCTCCGTCACTGTCATAGTTTATCAGATCAGTAAAAATCTTATCTGAAAAACCATGTTTCAGCTTTCTTAGCATTACCTTGCAGGACCTGTCATTGCCCCTACGAATGTCACGCAAGCATGCTCTGTACAAAGTTATGATTGCACTGTGGTAAGCTTGAGCATAGCTTCACCAACCATTGCTGATTTTCAACAAAAAAAGAGTTAAGCATACGTCATTTCTCTTTTCCTTCTTTGAGTGAACAATAGGATAGTTGTGAACCCTTTTGGGACCATTCAGGATAAGGACATGGTAGATTTTGAACTGACTGAGGGAAGATGATGTGATTGTATGATTCAAGCACTTGTTACATTGAAGAACAACCACATGTCATCCACCACATGTGGTTAGGTAAACACAGGCTAACATTATCGTAAGCAGCAGTCCATTGGGAATAGCCTTGTCTGCATGTGTGTCATACTACTTTTTGTCTATACATTGTACTGGAAAATGAGATCCTGTGAAATTACAGGAGCCCCATATTTCAGTTCTTCGTGATTAATCTTATATGAACAAAAAATCGTATACCTTTTTGGCTTAAAGCGTCTTGTAATTGGTAGAGCCTGTTCACGCATGTCTATATAAAATCTTAGGTTGTGAATTAAACTTGAAAACTAATTTTTATCTTAATGATTGGGGGAATCACGGGTCAATAGTGAAGACACTTTGAATCTATGTTCACATTCTCCTGAAATCCTTCACATATAGTGCATGAGGACAGAGCATCCACTAGCTAGATGATAAGATGTTCTTTTTATCTCCCATTTCCAATTTGTCCAATTCCATGCTTTGACAATGGTGAGAAATAACAACCACCACATGTTCTGTTATAAACCATCTTGACAAATCTAAAGTGGCAGTTTAGGTTAGGTGTGGGTCTAAGGAATGGTCCAAGTTAGAAAGAAAACCTAATGTTATAGCTATTAAGATAATGTTAAAAAGTATGCACCACAATCTTTAGAAGAACTTTTTACTTGTCTCTCATATGAAATTTGGTGTAAAAGAATAAGTCATGGAGTTAAAATAACAACAACAAAAAGAAGAACAAAAGGCAATAGATCAAATTCTAATTTATCTCCAATTTTGAGTGTGACATCTATAAATTTGAAAATAATTTCTCTAATTTAAGGTTTTGATAAATTCGGGATAGTAAAAGTGTAGTTTTCTTTAAAAATAAAAAGGTAAATTTGAGTGCACAAAGTTCCTTATTTTATAAGGGTTGAGAGAAGATCGTTAATGTATACAACTTCCCTAAAGAAGTTAACATCTAAAAATATAAAAATACTAAATAAATATAAAAATAGTGGTTAACATCTAAAAATATATGGTTAAGCAACAAAATAACAATTTTTTATATATAAATTTGAAAATAAAATTTTCAATTTAAAACTTTGATAAATTTGAGATAACGAGAAAATATTTTTAAAAAAAAAAGTGTAAATCAATTAAGAGAAAATACTAAATTAACATACCATTTTATTCGCAATAAACAGACGAAACAAAAGATCCACACAAAAAATTGTCGAGAAACATCTAAAAAATATATGGTTAAGCAGTTTTTCTTAATGTTGGTTTCACCAACTCTACCCTAAATCTTCTAAAAAAGTCAGGAAATGGGTGGATGTAGTTAAAGTTAAAGGTTACTTTTTATTAGAAAGTGACTAATTGATGTTACATTAAAGGGTAATTGAATTGAAAGTCAGCTTTTAAGTAGCTTTTAGTTAAGTGAAAATGAATTCCATTCAATATATGCAATCATACTTCCAAGTCACTGTTCTTATGGTTTTAATCCAACCGGCAAGTCATAAATTTTCTCCTAACATTATGGTTTATGATGCATATCAGTTTGTATGAAATATTGACATTGTAGGACTTTTAGGAGTGATTTAAGGCAAACCTTTCAAAAGTTTCTTGACTTGGGAATTTTGGAAGGAGTCTTTTGAATTTATCGAAATTTCGTATTATTGACTTATCGAGAAACTCGTTTAATAATAAACTCAACGCTATTAAATAAATTTTATCTTAATCAAATTTAAATAACTAAATTTGATAAACTTGAGTTTAATAAAATTTTTGGATTCAACTAATTTTATAAAACGTGAATAAGCAGATTTTATTTTAGTCAAATTTAAATTTAGTTTAAAACTTAAATATATAAATTTGATCGACTCAATTTCAATAATTTTTTGGAGAACATATTGATAAGCAAGATCAGAACTACAAACATATTATTCTTTAACCAAAAAGAATTCCGTCGTTAATTCTCTTCTCAATTAATGCTTAGGTCTTGAGACATGATAAGATGCAAACGGTTGAAGATTGAAGATGAAGAATAATAAGAGAGGTGTATTACGGGGAATGGAAAATTTGAAAAAAAAAACTATTAAAAAGATTATACATAGGGTATAAATATACCCCAAAAAGCATACAAGCCTTATACGTGTACGACAAAGATAAAAAATAAAATACATTATGGATTTATTTTATTTTGTAATTAGATAAAGCATAATCAATTAAATTGTATGAAATTTTATGTGAGTCAATTCAAATAATTTTATAAAATTAATTTATATTTTCTAGACTTAATTCAAAATTAAGAAAAAAATTATATTTATCATAAATTAAGTTCGTAGTCGAAATTCAAATTTGATTAAATTCAACATCAAAATTGATATATATATATATAGTATTCCTTGACTTCAATTCCAAAGAAGAAAAGTAGCAAGTGCAAAATCCTTTCTCTAAGGCCTGTTAAGCTTTTATTGAACTTCATCAGCCCAATCTGATGGTCTTGTGCTTTCGGGTGATTATGAAACTTAATCATGAGTGACTATGAACTCAATTTACAAAAGGGGAGGTGTATGTTGTTACATTTTTATTGTTTTAACGCTGTTCTGATTTATCCTATCCACATATTTATATAAGTTTATATAAATACGTGGATAAAGTTAGAATAACGTTAGAACAGTAAAAGTGAAACAGGTGATTTGATCTCTTTCAAGCAAAAATTTACAGACTTCTTTAGAACAGAAAGTTTCAAAATCAAAGAAGAAATAAACATTAAAAAATTATTAAAAACTTAGTAACACTCTTCGTTCTATTGAATGTTTTAAGAATTTGGCTTACCCAGATTTTTCATTTCTGAACTTGGTTCAATAAAATTTGATTTGTTGATTTTGGATTATATCATATTCGAGCTTTTATTGCAAAGTTAAAATGAAAATTTTGTGTGATTTAAAAGAAAATTACAGGATGAAACATCAATTCTTTTGTCAAATGACATAATTAAAATTTCTAGTACAAGTAAATATCGGATATGATGTCTAGCCTCAAAAGGGGCTGAAGTTTATGATTCCTATCCTGAAGCAAGTTGCTCTACCAACTCTTGATGGTTTGAGAAAAAAAATTTACAAAACCAGAAGGAAACCTCCTCATTGTGAACTCAGTGTCATTCACTTCCCAAATGTCTGAATCTGCAAATGGAAGAAGATGCTAGCTCATAGACCAGAGAGTGATTGTGTGGCTATGGCAGGTGGTGTTGGAGTGAAGAATTCATCATCAGTCCAATTTGTTTCACCCCAGTGTCTCAGCATACTCTTCCATGAACATACATTGTCAATACATTTCTTAAGACGATGATCCTTAACCTCGATTCTCCAATGTCCATCTGTGTAGTTTGCTTTCTCAGCTTGTTGCCTATCAAATTCAAGTTGTGCCTTCTGTTTTGATCTCAGGAGACAGAACTGGTGCAGGTTCTCAGGCATTGAATCATGAACTTTCCACCACCTTTCATGAGCAACATCACTTGCAAACTCCTGAAATATGTCTACGTTCCAGTTGCAGTCATAGTCCCTGAAGCACAGCCATGGCTTCACACCAAGATAGTGAAGGACATAGAGGATTGGAGGCTCAGCACCAAAGAGTTGAGTCTTCTTTTGCTTAACCTCTTCTTCATCACCAATCCAGAAATGCTTCAAAAAGTTGATGTGTTTTGGAATTCTGTGCCACCATGTGAAGATCTCATTCAAGTAACCTTGGTCTCCGCCATTGTAGGATTCAATCTCATTGATATGTTCCATCAGGAGATTGAATGTGCAATTTGAAGGCTCTATGATCATTACACCTGAGTTGAATAGAGTTCCATTGTTTCCTGTTGCAGAAATTTCTGGCATGCCAAACAAAAAATCAATGTTTCTGAGTATAAGCAAATCTGCATCAATGAATATGATCTTGTCATAGTCTGTCAGCTGCCATAACCGAAACTTGCTGTAGTTCCATTCATTATATGCATCTTTCTCAGCTTTTGGGTTCCTAATTCTCTGAATTGTTCTGACTTTCCATCCTGCTGCTTCAAGTCCACTTCTGTGATAAACACTGATTGTCTCATCAACAAGTATTACAAGGTCTCTGTTGGATCCTGACAGGCGAATACTCTGAGCTGCGGCAATGGCTCCACACACGTAAACATGAGCAGAATGAAGAATTGTAGCGTATGCCTCACGCCTCGGGTTCCCTGAATGAACTCTCTCTGATATAATGAAAGATGGTATTAGAATTTGTTACTTCTGATAATTTGAGGGTTTGTTCACTTGTCTGGTCATTAACACTTAAATGTATGGTCTGAGTGTATGCTTGTGAATTCATACATGCAAAAGCTATTACTTCTGTATCAATGTGGAAACGAAGCAAGAAGCTGGAGTAACAATCTTACCTTTATCTCTGAAGGGAAGTGCAAGTTCACAGGAGCCAACTGGAAGCTGGAGTTTCTGTCTCAGAACATTCAAGTTTGGTTTGTACAACCAGGCATTGCCTTCTCTTAGAACAAGTTCTTTGCAAGTGAAAAGATTTGGTATTGGGAAACACCTGGAGACGAAAAGTAAATGGACAGGATAAGATCCTTTGGCAGCGGCTGCAAGATTCGCCGCTGTGAGCTGCAGGTGCAATCGAGCTACATCTCTCGACCAATTCGCCTCGTTTCTGCAAGGCAGCTTCACAGCAATAAGGTCAAGTCTTTTTCTTGGCACTTCAGGTTTTGGTAGAGATGGACATACGGGAACTTCTGCTTCTTGCTCCTCGTCGATCCATTCCGGATACAAAGTATCCCAAGTCACATTTTTATCAGCATAGTCCAGATGGAGAACAATGTGGGAAGCGTCAGGTATAAGCTGTTTCCATTGATTCACTTCACTGTTATTGAAGTTCAACAGACCAATTCCCTGATAGTCAATTTGCTCACTTAGCTTTTCAATGGCCTTCATCACATCGAGCCAATTTGTATCCAACTCTGAGACATATCGTTGTTCCAACCCTCCCCATATCCAGCGGTTGACGAAATTCGGCCTGCATTAAGATTTTTATCAACGAAAGTGTGGATCATTACTGTTAGAATACTTGTCTAGCTCTCTGGCACCTTGAATTTTGAGACATTGTCTGAAAGATAAACATGACAGTAACATATCTGAGAAGAAAATACTAGCATAACTCCATCCTGCAAGGAAAACTATCCAACAACTGTGACAATGACAAAATTTATCCCAAAACAAGACAACAAATATCCTACTCAGACGAGATTGGCATTTTTCCATTCTTAACTCCAAGGATTATGGTTCTTTTTATTGAGGAAACTACAGTTTCAGAAAGAAAATCACAGAACTTGAAAAAACTGATTCACGATCCTTGTGTACCTTGATGTTGAGCCTGAAAAATGATCAACTTCTGGTGAATGTAAGAGGGTCACAATGGTTCCACAAATGATGACCACGAGGATAAGTTTCAATGGAGAAACCTTGCAGCATGAGCTCCTGTCATGAACGGAAATTTGGTATGGTTTCTCAGAACCTTTGACTTTACCTTTCTGTATCCTTCTTTTGTATATATCTTCTCTGCTTACGGAAGTTTACGAATTGAAAGAATGTGAGAATTCAAGAGGAACACGAAGATCACTAATAATGCAATAGGAAATGCTTTGAGAAATAATGTATGAATAGAAAACTCTCATCAATTCATACTTTGATATTAGCTAGAGCTCATGCTTCACATAATTGCATTTCCAAAAAGCCAGAGATCAGGTTTCAAGAATGTACAAATCAGGGAACTAGATATGCTTGGATACAAACTAAACTCAGATGCTTGTGTGTAAAAAAAACAATTGGTTATACTAATACTCTGATTCAATATGTGGAAGATCTTCACTGTTCTACCTATCTTCATATAGGCCGCATTTAACCCAGAATTAATGAAGAAATTGTTCAGAACATAGATTAGACAATGTGAAACTAATGAAAGGGACGGGATCTGGGTCAATCTTGAATCCAAATTACTTTGCAATAAACTATGCCTGGCAGATCAAATTAGCTCACTTTCAGAGAAAACATAAGTTCTATAAAGCTCAGGTTCTCAATCCATCCAGAAAACAAGTTCTTATGATAATTCCTGTGGCTACTGGTGCATGAGAAGCAAAATGAAACATGACCTATGCTCAAGTAATTTTCAGTGAAAATATATGGAAGAAGCTGAGACTTTACATTGATGCAGATAGTCTATGTCTTGTTTCAACAGAACCGGGGTTGTTGCCCATTGCTCCCCTCATTCCAAATTTTCAGCAACAGAAGAGCAGCAGCATCTGAGCTACAAAAACATCAAAAAAGCAAATTTTTTAATAGGAAAAAGAATAGAAACATGAAAGAGACAATAGCGAATGATTGATTTCTTCTCTTTATAGCTAAAGTTGAAAATGATGAGATATCAACATTCTTCACCAGAATGATTGAAAAGAAAGTTGCTAGTTTAATGAAGCAAAACTAGCCAGATGGTACTAACAAGATAAGAAAATTGGACATTGTTAAACGTAAAAGACTAACTTTTCAACAAAAGTTTTGCAATAATCATGAACTTTGGTCATTATGCTTCTGAAACCAGAGAAAAAAGAAAATCATAATCAGCAGAATCAGGATGGAACCGTGATCCATTTTCCAAAGAGGTATCATCAGAGAGATAGAGGAAAGAAAAGTTGATGAAGCAAAACCTATGATGATGTCTGAAACTCTAGCCAATAGAAAGGTAATGGAGAAAGAGCATAAGACAGTTTGAGAGTATGGAATGAAGAGAGTGTCAATATAGACAAAGTAACTTCCATTCGAATTTTCCTATAAGACTTCTGTTTGATTATTTTTAGTTCTCACCTACTCTTCCATTTTTTTTTCTTGTTTTCAGCTTATTTTGTGAATGTTCCTTTCAGATACTTTCATATTCTTTTCTTGGTATTTTATTCCTAAGCAATCAAAGTTTTTTTTTGGAAGTTACCTAAGCAATCAAGGTTGGCATGATCTTTCTGCAAAGTTAAGTCTAACCAGATGTTGTGATTAAGTGTAGATTTTCTTAAAAGACCAACGTGCATTACTTGAGGTACTCTTGAGTATAATCATTTAATAGTGCTGAAGATCCAAAGTTCAAAACTTTGAATGTCATTATGATGTTTGAAAGATTTATCTTTAAATTACTGGTTTATGTTGGATTTAATTGAGCCGAGTTAAGTTTAAGAGTCGTCTTAAAATTTCATATTGGTAATATTTGATTGTTTATTTGTTTTGTTCATGTCATTATGCTAATATCTTTTAATAAAAGTTTAAAAATAATAAATTTTAAGTATTCTTTCGATGATTTTAAAAATTTTAAAAATTTATAAGTTAAATTATAAAAAAATCTCATGTCTTTTACTCTTTTTTTTTTAAATATTAGTCTTTAAACAAAAATAAATTTAGGGTTTATATAATTATCACAAAGACAATGTTTCATTTCTTTTAAATTACACTTTCTTTTACCTATATATTAAGAGACTTTTTAACCATTATTTAGAGAAAATGGATAGATATGCATTCTGAGGCAAGCCAACAAGAGAAGAATGGTAACTTTAACACAAAGCAAACAGGTCAGGAATTCTTGTTATGACCAAAAAAACATGATCTTCATCAGCTTTCATTCTCCAAGAAAATTTGAAGTGAGGCATCATCATTATGTGGAAGTAGTTGATGCATTAGGTTAGTGAAAACAATTTGGTTTGGTTGATAGAAATGGATTATGGAATAAAAGATGATCAAATGTCCCTTCTCAATAACCCAAATTTGGCAACATGATTACTGCGGTCTCAGTGTTGTTGAATTAGCAGAAGAAAACAGACTGATAATCCAATCCAACAGTCTAATTAGTTGAACACTTCCTTTTTTAACCTGCAAGCTTTTCTTCTGTTTGTTTAAGATTCATTACTTAGTCTTCTGATATAGTTTGGTTCTTATGTGCAATGAGAATGTGGTTTATCACACTTTCTTAATGCAAAAGTAATATTGGTTTAAGAGTGCTTTCAAAAGCTGTCTCACCAAACTACTGGACTTAGCAGACTGGTCAAAATCATAATAAGAAGGTTTAGAAATACCAAGGTTAGGAAATAATTACTAAGTAGGATTCACCCACATTATAGTACTATTTAGTTATTATATAAAATCTTTTATCAAGTTCCCGAATTGTGGTATGTTCTCGCTTTATTTGGAAAAAATATAATATTGAAATTATTAAATTTTAATTTAATATCGTTTTGTTGATAGAAAAAACTAAAATCAAATAATGAATTTAACTAAATAATATTATAAAGAGATAAGTCAATTTAATATCGTTTGTTGTTACGAATGAACTAAAATCAAATGATGAATTTAACTAAATAATATTATAAAGAGATAAATGACAGTTTTTAAAATATAAGGATTTAAATAAAAAATGTTAAATTATAAGAAATTTAAGACTTTTTCTAATTTTTTTCTTTCATATTCTATTGTTTTTTTTTCATTTTTTATAACTCAAACGATCTATTGGAAATTAAAATTTTCAATAATGCATTGTTTTAGATTTAAAAAAGAAAAATAATAAAATATATGAAATTTGCACACCATAGAAAATTAAGTAATAATTTTCCAAAAAAAATAAGAGAAATAAAACGAAAAAGATCAATTACACTAACCCTTTTCTTTTCTTTTCTTGTTCTTCTCCCTCATTTTATCCTCTTTTTATATCCTACTTTGCATACAAGCAAACAGGTCGATTATAGAAAAACCTAAATAGTAAATCGTGTTGAACTGTGTATAAGGCCCTGACTAAGCATTGTTATCAGTAATGATCATGAAAATGTAACAAGCATTAGCTTTGAAGGCTTCAACTAGATCTAGACCAAACACGAAGTTGCCACCTTGACAGATCACAGATACCACTAGATATGTCTGTTGGAACCCCAAAAAAAAAAAACCAGAGAAGGTGGGACTTCTTTGTAGTGACACAAACCTTGCACCTATCGCTACGTATCCTTCTGTTACTCCATCCATTTGTCAGTATACCATGCATTAATTAATCAACTGGAACATTGTGTATATATACATACAAGTTTGCAGAAGTGGACTGTTACAAGAAAAAATGGATAGACATTAATAAAAAAAGAAAGAAGAGCTTTTAATGTTTTTAACAATGGAAGAGTCGTAATCTGTACAGTAATGTAATATACAGTATATTCGAAGCCAAGAAATGCAACCAAAGGTAAGACTTGAAGTGAAGATAAACCAGAGACTTTTTCTTATTCTAAACATCTGCACAACTTCCTTCTCTTCCTTTTCTTAAACGTGGTATGAACAGTTGAACTCAGAAACTATTGATTCTGGTGAAACTTTGGTGCAGTACTTCTATTACTGTTTCTGGAATTGCCAAATGTATCAAGGTTTAGGTACTGTGTAATGGGGATGGTTGTCTGACTCAAAATGGGTCAAGAAAAGGGAGGCATAACCATCCAAGGATTAGGAAGAACATGATTGTTTTCATCTGATAAAGTACAATGGGGTTGTTCATCTGTTCGGTTGGCATCAAACTGAAAGTTTCTGTTTTCATGGCTCAAAAGGGTAGGTCCTAGGACCCTTTGTTCTGGTAAATGTAATAATGAACACCAGAAGTTGATGCCCTGTTAAGAGGCTTAATCTGGTAGGCTTACTTTAGGTCAAATATTTAAATCACAGTTTACCGGAAATATCCTGTTCATTGTATAAGAGTAAGACTGCGTATTATCAAACCTTCCCAAATTTTATTTTATTGTAAGACTTCAGATTGAATGTGAAGATGATAATTATTTAAATCACAACTTAATATTTAAAAATAATAAATAAATTCTTACCTTTATCTATATTTCCTTAAACTCTTTAAAATATTTAATAAAGGTGAATGCTAACTAATCTTTTTTAATCATTTGATTGCTTCAATCTGGCTAGTGTTTTCTTACTGTGGCTTCTTATTTAATTTAAGATTGGTTTAAAACGATATTAATAACATTATAATCTCTAATAAATTTTTACAATTTATATTATTTAAAATATAGATATCATAATTAATATATTTGACAAAAGTTTTAATAATTATTTATTGTTATTTGTTTAATTATTTTTTTCACCTTATTCAACTTAAAATACAAAATGATATATAAAAATTATACTTTTATGAGGTTTACTTTTGATGAAAAGGAAGAGTGAGATGATGTGCTCTAATAAATACTATTGGTGGATGGGAACTTTTAGATGGCAATTATAATGTTCCTGGTCAAACTCATGCATGAGATGAGATAGGACTATCTCTTCGACCTGCAAGCAACTAAGCGTGCAGGCCTCACCTTTACCATTGCTTCAACGCCAAGTCACTAATTTTCATTAATTAAAAGGCTATTCGTGGGTCGGTTAATTGATTTATTTTATTTTTTTGTGATATAACCTAATTTAACATTACAATTATATGCTTTTTTATTTAAAAAATTATATGTTTTATTTGGATTTAGCTTCAAAATTTTAAATTTTAAATAAAAAATTGTTAAATAAAAATGAATCAGTTCGTTTTGATTTATAAAAATTAATTTATTAAATTGAATGATTAATTCATAAGTTGTTCAGTTTTTAAAAGTGTTATTAATCAAACCAGAATATTAAATCAAGCCGAAAAGTTAATCGGTTCAAGATTTTTATAGTTGAACTCGCCAAATCTGATGAATTTTGTAATTATTAATAATAAGTTAAATTAAACTTGATTTAAAATTTAATCAAACATTCAAATCAATCTTAAAAATCCAATTTCTTTTTTTTTGCATACACAAGGAAAAGAAATTAAACTACAACACTAAAGCAACGCTCTAGGATAAACTGCGCCATGCACATCACGAATGAGAAGCTTCTAGACTCCAAAAAGGGGCTCGAGAAGGATATGCAGGCCCGGCCGAAGAACGCCCACAAGACGAGCGAGATGGTCCACACACTGGTTGGCTTCTCGGAAAACATGCTGCAGGTGGCATGACCACTCCCGGTGCAACAACTGTTGGATCCCTGTCACTAAAAAGAAAACGTCGGTTAGAATAAGTGGCGGGGCAGTAATAAGATTAATAATCCAATTTCAAGCCTTTTCTAGTCCACATCTTCACTTGAGGCTCAATTGCTTTTTTTTAAATTCCGCTAAACTCCTATAATTTCATATATTATTCACGTAACCTTAAATTTTTAAAAATATACACAAACTTTTATAATTTTAATTTTATAATATTTATTCCTTACTATTAATTTTCGTTACAAATTAGAATTTTTGTTATAAAATTAAAATTATAAAATAATTATTAGTTATTTTTATAAATTAAGAATTATAGTTAATAATATATCAAATCTTAAGAATCTAACGAATTAAACTTTTTTTTAACTAAACTAGAGCTCATGGCTTCCAACGATCAGGCATAGTGTAGTGTTACATAGGCTTATTCTTAGGTCATCAAGATACAATATGGGACGTGATCCTCTGGTACCCTTACCCTGCACCAACCTTGTGCCACCCCATCTCAACCATCCATTTATGTGGACTGTGGCACAGGATTAGTACAGGGTAAAGTACTAGAGGATTTGAGGGGAATAACAGGACAGTACAAGTTCCTTGGACAAAGCATTCATAAATATAACCATTGGACCAACTTTATCTGAATGATTTAACAGGAGTGGTAGTTGAACAATGACAAGACTGCAGCTTCAAAATTTCACTCCAATTTGCAAAGACAAAATTGGATAGAAGAACATCTACTTATACAGGAATCGTTCACTTTTAGTTATAAATGGAAAACTTAATTTGATCTGTGCTGCGATCTATTCATCTCATGGTCTTGGCAGGAAAGTAGATGCTTACTGGGATAAATGAGGTTGGTGAATTTTGACCCGTTACTGGAATACTGGAAATGTAGCCTCAAAAGAGCTTGGAGATGATCATGCCCCCAGTGGCTTCTGCTTCATATCTCAGGGTCTGAACTCTTTGCCTCTTTCGGGGGAGCAAATTGCTTGCTAAGCCGAGATTTTGTCCATGGATCCAAAGGAACTCTCTGTGGTTGTTGAGGTGTAGGAGGTTTTGACTGCCTAAGTTCGTTTTCTCTGTCGATAAACCTGCTCGTTTATGGAAAATATAGTTATAGAATCTATATAAGTGCAGTGCATGCATAAATGTCAATCTAAATGACCATTTTCGTCTGATTCAAAGAAAGCTTGTTTCATATAGGATGACATACCCCTAAAATTCAACTTAATTCATACAAGCTGACATGGTTCTTCTGAAAGAAAGATGCTAGTATGCAATATCGACATTTGATTGAAATCACCATGATACAGCAACATAACACTATGCTGTAACTACCATTTATTAAATGACAAATTGCTAGAGCAAGATGGAGCGCAAGCATGTCTTAGAGGAAAAAGATCTCAAGTTGATATAGAGGTCTTACTCAATGTAGGCCATTGGTGCAGCATCACCAACTCTTATGCGAGTTCGGAGCAGTCTTGTGTACCCACCTGCTCTATCCCTGTGAGGCATAACACGAAGTCAAATTTGAACATTATTTAAAATGGTCAGACCAAAGGAAGAAAGAAGCAAAAGACTTACTTGTAACGATAAGCTAGCTCTGTAAAGAGCTTGTGAAGAACATCGTCCCCTCTCACAAAGCCTGCAGCGCGCCTAGCAGCACAAAGGGTACCCTGTGGTTCTTTCAAGATAAAATAAGTTTATCATGAAGGAACATA
Organism: Erythroxylum incrassatum; assembly: GCA_026546855.1. Taxonomy (NCBI): domain Eukaryota; kingdom Viridiplantae; phylum Streptophyta; class Magnoliopsida; order Malpighiales; family Erythroxylaceae; genus Erythroxylum; species Erythroxylum incrassatum. The sequence continues at coordinate 30,717,356 of JANVCL010000212.1, read as the reverse complement.
AGTAGTAAAATATAAAGCTCATATATAAAGGCTCCAACTGTTTCAAAAAATATGACTTCATACTGGAAAATATCTACACAATAAATTTTTCTCTCTCTTTGGTTTAGTACATGCAGATTTATGCCGTCCAAGTATGAACGGCAATGGCACACTGGTTACACTTACGAGATCTAACGAAACTAGAAAGAGGCAGTTGCCAATCATCGTATAAGATTAGGAAACATCAATTGAAGATCATGGTCACTTCCATCAATTTAATTAGGATGTATTACAGTCACTAGTTCTACAGCTAAATCCAACCACATTGTTTCCCAAAGTTTCGAACATTTCCAACCTATCTTCTAAATCTCCTCAAATTTTTTGAAAGAATACAAGCTAAGATCAAAACCAGATTTAGAAACATCACTTTCCTTTCTAGTTGTCCCGTTTTCCTCCAGTTACTCATAACGTCTATTGATGATTAAATCATCACAAGAAGGCAAGCTAATCACATAACTAACTTGATGCAATCACTAACCTCTTTTCCAACTTGTACCATATTATCAGCAAGTCGTCGAATCTCTTTGGCCTGAAACACAAAAGAATCATCACTATGTTCCATCAAAGTTAAATCAACTATCTTTTTCCCAATTACAAGAACAGTAGGAAAATTCAATAAGAAGAATTCCTGTGAAGTGAAAGCATTACTCATAACTATCTCTAAGTCTAACATCTAATATTCTACAAAGATTATAAGGAAAAAAAAAACCATAAAAGGAACCTTACCAAAGTAACATAAATCCCAGTCGAAACAGAAAACACTTAACTACTGAATACACAATGCATGAAAAAAAACCTCTAAGAAATGAAGGACAAAGCACAAAAGTAGCAACCTTCGCAACAGTAGTTTCAATACGTTCGTGCTTCACCAACTGGGAAACCATTGTCCTACAAATTAAATACACGAAAACAAACAAAATCAATAGAGTAAAGCATAATCGATGAAGCAAAAATAAAACAAAACTTCAGAGAGAGAGAGTGAGTGTTGAGAGAAGACCTGAGCATGGACATACGGTGACCAGTGGGTCGACTCAGCTTTCTGAATTTCGTCATTTTCAGGGAGATAACGAAGAAAGGGACGATTTTGATTTCGCAAAGCAAAGCAAGAACAAAAGTCGACGCTAAACCCTAGTGATTTTCCGTGGGAAGGGACTTGAATGTAATTAAAATTAATTTAAGCACTGAACTGCAAACAAATAATGAAAAGCCTCTAGGGCTTGATCTTGACCCATATTTCAAGCCCACTTGTTATTTTTGGGTTAGGCCTAAGCCTGATCTTGAATTTTTTAAATTAAGTTGTGGTAATAATCCCTTCCATTCCTAAAGATGACAATAGGGCCGCTAGCCCGGGTTGAAGTCGAAAGGTTAGGCCCAAGTTGACACTGACATTGACCAGGTCCGATAAGTAAGAGCAAAACGACATCGTTTTAACATTTTAATTTTAAAAAATAATTATTTAAGTCAGATCGAGTCAAGCTCGAGCCTTTCTGTTATAAATAATATTCTAATTAATTAAATCTCAAGAAATTGAGACATCACTTTAAACATAAAAAATTAGAGAAATTTAACTATATGTATTAATAGGATTAATAGAAATATCAAATAAAATAAGTAACTCTTTCAATTATAAGATATATAACTTAAAATATAAATATTTGAAATATACAAATAATCTTTGATTACTAAATTATATACAAGTACCTTTAAATGGAAAATGGTTTTTATTAATTTATATTATATAATTAAAAAAGAATGGCATTAACTTATAACTTTATTATGAATAGAGTTATTAAATTAAATCATCTTTTAATTCAAATTTAAATTAACTTTTAGATTAAATAAAATTTTTAAGGAATTGAATTTACTAATCCGCATTAAAAATATTAATTTATAAAAATTTGAATTGACTTAAATTTTACGTATGACTCATTAAATTTTAATAAACTAGATTGAATCAAACCTATATAAATTAAATATTTAGTGATAATATACTTTTTTTGAAGAACTCGTATATTCTCAGAAGAGTATCAAAAGCGTCCCCTTGTTTTGTGCCACCTGTTTTAATGGAGCCACTGGTTTGTCTCTCTTTTCTTGAACCTTTCACTTTGTTGCTTGTATCCATACGTCAGCTCTAGATATGGTGGAATCCTAAGTTTCAGCTTTCACGGACTTTAGTACTATATATATATAGTTCTTGGATCCGACAAAATCTACCTTGGATGGCTCATTCAACTACTACTTTTTTATTACACTTGTAGTTGTGAAAAAATCCTACACTATATTGAAGTCTATTATCGTGTTAGTAATTGAATTGTGTACTGTTAGATTTTGTGAATAGAAGAAAAAGTGAAGTAGTTGTTGCGTGCTGGTCAAGGGTTTTTGACTGTGAGCATTGTGCACGTCTCCATTAGAGTATCTGGGTGGGTTAACTTCTAATTCCAAAATGAGTTGTTCTTCTGAGATTGTGTGTGAAATATATATGGTGTTTGCAGCATTCCTTATGGTTTAATTGAAGTTATTTAAGGTAGACGATGTACGTGAATGAAGAACATTGAGATTCTTGTTTTGTTGGATTGGCATACTTTTCAGAGGTTTGGTATTACAGTTGGGATGAATCAGCTCAACTGGTGGACAATTATTCAGATGTATTTTGGAAAACTAAAACTATAGAGAAGTCTTTCTTTTATCTTAAGTATATCATTGTTCTATTTTTAGTTGACTGATTACTTGAGTTATTTTTATTAATTATCGTTTAATTAAAAATAGTTTAGAAAATTTATCTGAAAAGGTTAACACAAGTCGATCGTATTATTGGGTATGGAAATTTTTAACGAAAATTAAGGTTAAAAAATAGTTACAAGGATTGAGTAGTATTACTTTAGTGTAACCTTGTGTAATTCTATTACACTTTCTTAAAAGTATTAATCTAAATAAAAGTCCCACAAACGTAAGTAAATTATGTTAAATTACATTATCAAATTTCTTATTTTTTTTATTATTTTGCTTTTCATTGCTTTTGCTTTTGTTTGAGCTAAAAACGGTGACGATAAAATTGAAAAGTTTACGTAACTATTACCCCTTCGTTTATCAAAAACGTTTTTAAAGTAATAAAATTGCTCGTTGAATGAGCCATCAAAGGTAGACTTTGTTCTTGAGGCAGCAGCATAGCTTCACCTCAAATCTTGGAAAGATTTCAGCTTATCACAGGAGCAGGATTGTTAACAGTTGATGTTAAGTTTCTGCAAAATTCCTAAGGAACACACAGACGGTCGACAAATCCCCACCCGAGTTCTAAATCTCGTTCAAGCAAATTGGAGAACTACATATGCAGGTATATGTAGTCATGCGGTTGTTTAAAGATCAACCTAAGTTCGAAGATTAAAGCTGTAAATACCGTATCGGATTTCATATTAATGAATCTAAATGTGTTATTTTGCACTTGGCGTTATCAAAACTAAGATTCAGGTTATTTGATTAGTAAAATTCAACAACAATTAATACCCATCTTAGAAAACTGTCTAGACAAACCAGAACCACCAACCAAATTTCTTGTCTTAGGCTTAACCATTGGAGGCACCCAAATGCTGAAACCATGTCCTTCATTTTTAGCTTCCCTATCATCTCTAGTGTGGCTGACGGTGGTTTGAGCAGTAACTTTGGTGCACCCAGATAGCCATTTGGACTCCATGTAAGTGCTAGTCCTCCACGGAGGTACATGAAGACCTCTGTCTCTAAGTGACTGTTTAGCAGCGTAGCAAAGCACAGAGATTATCTTCATAAGCTTGTTTTCATTTCCTACAAATATGGATGGTAATGTGTCTGCTAGTTCTTTGTAGGACTTTGTTGGTCTTGCCAGTTCAAATTGAGACTTGAAGTCTATATCAACTATTAGCCTCAGTGGATAGTCATTCTCAGTTTTGGATACAATCTCAATGTACTCATAATCACCTGTTAAATCCAGGAAGCACCAGATTGTATAGAACACAAATCAATCACAAACATTCCAATTCTTGTTGAACCTTAAATGAACAAAGAAAATATGGAGAGACCCACCTGCAGGACATCCCAAGGAAGTGACACAAGAGGTGTGACAAATGGAAGCATTGAAGCCATCCATTTTCAACTTCATGACAAGCCATTTCTTCAGAACAGTTGTCTTCTCAGAATCCATTTTGTTTCTCATGTGCTTCAACACCCTCCCAAGAACTTTACACTCAGGTTCTATCCCAGTTTCAAGTATCTCCTGGAAAATCCCAAGATCACATGAAAAGTCCCATTAAAAACATACAAAATTATCATCTAGAAACACCCAACAACTGCAATATCAAGAGTACCTGCAGAGTGGAAACTTTAGCTTGATGGTTAATAGAATGGAACTCTGAGGAGGAATTAGGAAAAGGGGTAGGTGATGATTCTGATTCCATGAAGTCATGCACCATCTGAACCAGTCTGTCCTCTTCTAAACTTTCCATCCTTTCCTGGGTTTGAAGAAAAGAAAGATGGGTTCTTCTTATTTAAATATTCTAGTCTCTTCCTGTGGCTTGCTGGTTTATATGATTTTTTACAGCTTTGATATGATGAAAGATGAGGTCATATTATGATGAAATGATCTGCTACTGTAGAACAATTTTCACTCAGCAATCTTTACAAAACAAAACAAACTAGAATTATCAAAGAAGAATATACTTTAAAACTTAAAAGGGGTTTGAAAATGACACCATAAAAGCTGGCACCCTCTCCAAACTCCACTAATAAAGAGCTTTCATTAATGGTGTTTACAGATAAAATCATGGTGATGGAACCAATCTAAGAAGAGGGTACAGTGACTTGTCTTCTAAAAGGACACTTGTCAGCTACGTTGGAGGTGAAGAGAGGATCAGTGTCCTTTTCTGCAATGGTGGGTATGTTCTGCACACACTTTTAGTGCTCAAGATGGTGACACCAAGTTATTGGGAAAACTTTGTTCAGGTGCCTCAGCAAGTCAATCTTCACGAGGCATTCATCATTCATGTGAGCTAACGCACACATTACCTGGCCAATTGGACTATTGGAGTCGTCATAGAGGCTCCTCAATTTTGCCGCTCAACTCAATTCTTTATGTTCTTGAAAATATAATAAAATCAAGTCTAAAATTAGCATTTTAAACCAAATTTAATATAAATTAATAAATAATTTTAATAAAATATAATAAAATCAAGTCTAAAGTTAACATTTTAAATCAAATTTAATATAAATGAATAAATAAAATTTAAGTTTATAAAAAAACTAAATTTAGGTTTAAATTTTTAAAAATTTAATAAGTGGTAGATAAATAAATAGTATATTTAAAAAATATATAAAAAGGTGACACCTTTCTTATCTACGAGTCAGGAGAGAGCGGCGGCCTCCTTTGTGCTTCGAATGTAATCATGATTTGGCATTTCGAGGAGTTCAAAGAAACAGTGAAGATAATGAATACGACTTTAATTTATTTATTTTTGTTTATATTAATTTATTGTTATTTTAATAGTTTCATTATTAGTCTTATTCATTTACTAATCGTATTAATTTTAATATAACAACATGTTTTTATTAGTCTTTTTATTGGTAAACTTACAAAGTTGTAGAGTAATTGAAAAATATATACAAAAATTTTAAGATAAAATTAGCATCAAACAATAAGTTCACTTAGATTAAATAATAAAAATATTTCAATAGAAAGCTATAATTAAAAAATTAGGATAAAATTAGAATATATATATATATATTTGAAAAAATCTCTCTACTAGTTAGGAGTAAAGTTACATATTACTCGACCTCTTCAGATCTCGTTAAGGACGGTAATGGATAGAGTTTGATTTGGGAATTACTCTACCCATATCCATATCAATTTTTTATCACTCAATCCATCAGTCATTTAAAATTCATCGATTTTTACGATTTACTACCCATATCCAAATCCATTGGATTATTCGGATTTTTGGATATCCACTGGGTTGTATAACACAAAAAATATAACTTCTAAATAGAAAATATAAAGAGCAGATTTTTGCGAACGCTCCAAATCAAAATTATTTTAATAATAATAAGTCAAGATTTTGATTTGTATGTCTTTAAAAAATCATAAAATTGGAATAATAAAAATCACAATGTCTAATACAAAGACAGCATATATTTTTCACAATCAAGAACTGGAATAAAGACAGAAATATCCTAAGCTTCAAATTGTCTTTAGATGAACTCTACAACATTCAAAACTCCATCTCCACCTCCATATCATTTGCATTATTATCATCCTATAAGAAAATAAAATATGATGAAAAAGGTGAAGACTGAGGAGTAAAGTGTAGATTTTTAAGTTGTTTCAAAGTGTAGATTTTTAAGCTGTCTCTTCTCAAAAAATATTAATATTTTATTATATTTAACTACAAATATTCAAGAAAAAATAAAAAATAGAGTTAATAAAAAAGGGGTAGAATATGGGTATCTATCTATTTGAATTCTCACTAGACTAATATTCAAATCGATATCCATATTCATTTTTTAGCATCCATTTAAAATTTATTTTTTAGCATCCATGTTCATTTTTTCAGGTTGGGTAGTATAAATATTAATCAAGTCAAAAATCCACTACCATCTCTAAATCTCGTGTCTCAATAAGATTTATACTGAGTATTGTTGTTGTATACACACATATATATAAGAACCATAATGATAATTAATTTTTTTATTAAAAAAAGAATTATCCTTGAGAGTGATATATTATTATTGCTATTATTGTAATGCATTAAATCTAAACAAAAATCCGAACTTAAAATTGAATTTGAATAATTGAGTTCATAAGTCAAGATGATTTATTTCCACTTATACGACGTTGGATCCTTGGATGGAAAATTCGGACCAAAACTTTAGGTACAACGATGCCCAAATCCTTTTTCGGACTTGATCTGCACACAAATTTGAATCCGATCAATTTAAACTTATTAACTTTGGTACAGGTCCACTAACCCGGACCAACTTGCTATCCCTACTTACCATGAACTTTCCTGCAAACTTCCAAACATCCATCAAAAGCATCCAAAAATTTGCCATTTGAAGAACATAACGCCAGAAAACAAGTTAGTAATATTCGACACAGATGAGAAATGCCAAGAACATAAAAGAGGCCAGGACCCCTCATTGAAGTACTCATTCACCTTGATGCCATTTTGACTGAATTAAGAAACGGATTTCTGTATGAAAGAGCTGACACTATAGTAAATATGAAAAAATAGTAAATTTGAGCACTGTCAGGAACTACTGAAAAAAAAGTATTCACAAGGTCGAACTCAGGAAATGACAAGGTATATGAAAAGAGATTGACTGAATTGTACTATGGCATGGATTGATGATCCTGTAAAGCTATGCAGAAACTGATTTAGGTTACACAAGTTGGATCAGATTATGTATCAAGCTACTGAGCACAATATCTGTACAAGTAAGCATCAAAATTCAGACAGAGAGATGAGAAATGAGAAATGTAATGTAATGGCAATCACTATTATTTCCATTGAAACTAGTTGGAGGTACTGAAAGTTAAAAAGTCACCAGGTGAAACGAGAGGGTTGCATTGAAAAACCTGTATGACAAAAAGAGTTCCCTGTAAATATTTGAGGCAAGCCAAAACTTGTCCTAATCATGTAAGGGAAAAGACTTACGCCTCTCTATTTTCCTCTTTGCCTCAAATAGGAAAACTTTACATCATAAATTACTATAAATGATCAGTACAATGGAGAAATCTAATTTTTTTTTAATCAGTAAGCTGTGAAATAAATTCTTGAATGAGAAGAATCTAATCAGGATCTACAGTTGCATCCAAGTTCTTCAGGATTGTTAGTCACTTTCTATTGGTTATCTCAGACAAAATGTTGAGTAGGATATTCATGCTCGTATCCATTATAATCATAGTATAGCCTCTCCCCTTTACCAATATCACGAGTTGCGACCAAAAAGACCCGGCATTCACCATTCACACTGTACCTCACGCACTTACAATTCTGCTTCTTCTTACCATCCCTGCACAAAATTGGATATGATTTAACCATGAGAGACAATTCATACTAAACTGACTTTTGAATAAGTGTTTGGAAAAAAAATAATGTAGAGTTTTGGAAATGAAAAAGCTGAGGGATAAGGCTGGACCAGTGCTACAAAACATGAAGCATGACTCAGAAAAGGACCCTAAATATGGGAGTAACTAGAATGCCCTTCCATGAGACCTATACCTTTCACTTATTAGCATTAAGGAGAGTAGGTTAAGCAGGCTTACGGAGTATGATTGTTAATGCCATTGATAAATCGAGCAATATTTCCACGTTTATCAGGGCAGATGACAAGGCTGTTAGATGGGTCTTTTGATAAAAGAAGTGTCATCATACTATCACAATCATCATGTTCACGATTTCTAATGTAATCCACATCGCCGGTGTATTCTGCTATGAATGTCATATCCTTTATTTGGCCATCTGCCTCAACTGTAAATCTGCAACACAAAACAACTTCGAACCGACTCAATTATGCAGAGACCAAATAAAGCGTTACTAGCACTTCAAATAGGTTCCAGTACCCTTCACATGAATCAAAAACAACTATGAGGGGAGGGCATTCGCCTCTTCTGTACATGGCTCTGCACTGTTCTAATGTCTCTGTGTCCTCCTTTGTTAGAACCTAATGAAAACACCCCATACTGACTGGTAATTGATGACATCGAAATGATCTTGAAGGAAAATAAGAATAATAGGTATTAAGTTCATACCTGCATACCACCATCTTCGAACATTGATTGATTGGCTGATCTCAGAGCCATGCCAGTTAAATAGGTCAGATCATCACTAAATTCCATGTGCAATGTTGTTAAAGCAGTAGCAAGGGTGCCCATTTGTTTCAACCTTCTAGCAGGATCTTCTGATGGGATATATGGAAGTAGTCTCCGCCTTTTCTTTTGATAAACTAATGGTCCAGAACGTTTCCGACGCTTTCGAGTTTCTTCAAGTCAAGAGCAGCAAAAGAAAATATTTGAGTTAACTATTGAAAAATTAGTTAATGAAAAGCATAAATTGGAGACTTCAGGGAACTGGTATACCAAACAAAGCACAAAAACACTTAATAGGATAATGAATTTAACACAATACTAGTTCAGCATTTTAAGGTTTGTTTTGTCTTAACAGAACACTATGCTTGTGGAAGCAAAGATCGGGAACAGAATACGAGGTTTTGAACATGCAAGTAGGCATGCTAATACTAAATAATAAGCCGCAAATTGCACACAAAATGGAATAGGGAGCCCAATATCTATGCTACTTTTCTTGATTAGTGGCAATTCCAAAAAGTTTGTACAAATCACAATATAACTAAAGTTCCTCGTTGACTGTCCATATGCAAAGTGAAAGAATCCTTGTCAATAAGTATTTATCATATATGTTAGAATTCATCTCCAAGTACGTTGTACAGTGACTCAGCAAAAATTACTTAATTAGATGGGGAAAAAAAGAAAAGCAAATAATAGACACGATATTATTATAGAATTGCATGGAAAGTTCATGACAGAAAAAGAAACAAAGGAATGCAAGAATAGATCTCCCCCAATTCATGAATGCACAACTAGGTGTTCAACTAAGAGCCCAACAAAGAGCCAAGAGGGGCAAGAGGCTCTTTATATCCACCATCTTGGAATTGTATGTTGAATTTCAAGGGGTTTTCTTGCACTGCTTCTAAATCTAGTTAAATGGTAACTAGAGACTTCGAAAAAAAATGCAGCTTTTTATGTTGTGGAACTCAACTAGCCAACTTGGATTGTACAAACTTTGCTACCTTTTAAAATAAATAATCAGCCTGGAGCAAAAGAGATAGGGAGTCCTATTCAGGTTCTGCATAGACGTGAATATTAAAATGCACATGCTTATGTCTTTCTACTCACATAAATGACACTCTTCATTGAAATATAGAATTTATGGAGCTTTCCAAAAAATGTATACCCGTACTGCTGAAAGATGTTATATTCCAATATGATCTGTGCACTTTTTTAGGATAAGGAGTTAGTTTACGTGTTCTGTGATATCTGTCAAATGTAAGGATACATCTTAGTTTACGTGTTCTGTGATATCTGTCAAATGTAAGGATACATCCCTGAAAGCCACCTCAGAGAAGTATAACAGACTATTAAATGCCCAAGCACGTAAACATATATTTTCGGTGATTTTATTGGGTGGCTTACAATCAAACATCAACATCATGCTATTAGATGCGTTAGTTGCTTCTAAGCATCCAAACTAATTGATATATGTCATATATGGCAAGGAAAGAAGTTCAGTATGAACACTAATTAAATTGTCCAACATAATCAGACATCAGAAAAGCAGCATTATTAAAATTGAAAGTGTGACAAAAACAACAATGGCAGAAGGTAGACTATTAATACCAAAAAACACCTTAACTACTTAATACTTTGTCTAGCTTAAATTTGCATATAAATGCCAAATTTGGTGATTGCTCGTGCATCTTCAGAAAACTAAGCCTCATGTCTTATGCCAACAGCTTTGCATCAGATAGTAAGACCCCAAAACCTGCTATCAGGCAATAATTACGCAATTGACTGAGCATGATCAGTATAAAGTTGGCATTCTTATTGACATGTATGCTTACATATTGTTTTCTTCAAAGATGCAATAGATGGTTATCACTACAGGTTAAGTTAATAGAAGGCCATTATAGTTAAATGCAATGTAAAAACAATCATGTTTCAGTGAACAAGGAGGAATGCATACTCATATAAGATCAAGACTCTTGATTCTCACATTGCTCTTCTGAATACATAGCTCATTGAATTTCATGTTTACTAAATGCAATGAAAGGTCTAAATTATCACAAATTTCTAGGATAAGCAACTTAAATTCTTGATTAAAGCGACCACTGACTGACTATTATATTCACTTCTCTGTTTGACATTAAATTGAATCTATCAAGTGTTTGTCGTTCTCTATCAGAGAGGGATAATAATGTTCATTAGAGTTATATTATTGCATTGGTGTTCTCATACTTGTTTGATATGATTTTCTAGCCAGAAGTTGAACGAGAAGCACATTAACTTGAGTAGAAATTGGTTGCACGAAGCCTGAAACAGTTTCAGTCATAAAACATCAATAGAATCAACAAATGAAAAACCAAAACAAACAGAAACATGAAAATAGAAACAAAGCCACAAAACAGTATTGATAAAGAAATTCACCTAGAGTAGACCTCCATTTCTCTTTCTCCTCAATGCTCTTTTGAATCCTAAAGAAGTCAATTATCTTCTTCTGCGAAAGCCCTAAAATTCAACCAAACGAACCTACATTGTCAAAATTTTACATTTCCAGAGGAAAAAAAACCAAAAATTTTCAAAAGAAGAACATTCACCGAGAGACGAAACCAATAAATTTCCCCTACTTCTTGCTGGTCGCTGACCGGAGCATTTATGACAAAGCCACGATCCATTCGGAATTCTAGCGACGATCGGCCTCAGGCACTTCATGTGAAATCCTTTATCGCATTTATCACACAACAGCAGCTCGTCCGGCCGGTCGCCGGAGCCGCATTGTTGGCAGCTAATGCTGTTGTAATCAGCTGGCTCCGCCACCGCGTAGCGCGCCGTGGCCAGTATCTCCGACATCGATTTCAGCTTCTTTGGCGGCGGCGGAGAAGGTCGTCGAGGAGCTAGGGTGCGCCGGCGAGACCCTGAGAATCCCCGCGCAGCCGCCGTCGCCGCCTCCGTCGAGGAGGTGGGGGAGGCCGTAGCCATCGAAAATGTTGCACTAGAGAGATAAAGGCGAAGCTAGAGAGAGAGAGAGCTGGAATTGCCTTTTTTTCTGTTTAAAAATATACTTTTGACTGTTCAGGTTTTTTTTCCAGAGGGCCAGAGAGAAGAGACAGTTGCTAACGTGCGCGGCTTGTGCGCACGGAATTTCATGTGCGCCTTTTGCGTTTGAAGCCGTTTCTGGTGTAGAATGACCACAACGACCTTGAATAAGTTTGTATTCTAGATTTTAGAGAAAAGTATTACTACTATTATTCAACATTAAATTCAATATCCCATTAAAAAAAAACCAAAAATCAAATTTAGATTTTTCTCAAAAATATATTAGAAAGAAGATTTTCTATTTAATATTAAATTATCAAGAAGTAATTATTCCCTACCAAAAAAAGAAAAATGCTTTATTTAGTACCAAAATTACAAATTTTAACATAATCTTCTCTTAACTACTTCCGGGGATGGCAACGACCCACGCCCGACCTGACCTATCGACTTAACCTCAGGCTATTAAAAGTATAAAATGACTTTATTGCCTCTGGTTTAGGAAAATTAAGTTCGATATTCGATCAATCTAAGTTTAACCTATTGACTTCAAGAAGGATGAGTCAGACTCAAACTCAGATGTCATCCCTATTAAGTTTAGTAAGAAATTGGTTAAATGTTAGACTTTTTAGTGCTTGATTTCAATTTTGAATAAGTAAAATTGATTTAGTTGTATATGAATTTTAAGTATATTTAAAAATCTCAAATATATTTATTTAAGTTTAAATTAGTTTAATTTAAATATTATTCAAATTTAATTATAACAAAGACCTAAATCCAATTTTATTTTTCAATCTTCATTTCTTGATTTTTTAAGTATTTTTGACCTTATTGTTATCTTTATGAACATAAATATTATAATAATTTCACAAGTTTTTTATCTGAATATGTAAAAAGAAAAATGCATACATTTATTTTATAATTTTTAGCATATTAAAAAATATACAAAATTATCTCATTACATATATCTATATATTAAAATTAAATAAATAAAGTATTCTTACTTTTAGAATACCTAATTTAAGATATTAATAATAAAGAAATAAATAATATTATTTTATAATTTATTATTTTAATTTTAATTTTGGATAATTCGCATAAAAGGAAATCTTTGAAACCTTTTTTATTATATTATTTCAATATAATCACATTATTTTAACTTGAAAAATAAAATTATTTTTCTTCTCAAAGTTCCATTACAAACAAAGGAGAAGGTGAGACTATTCATGGAAGAAGAAGAAGTGATCATTCTCAGGATCACACACAGTTATAAGAAAAGCAACTCAAAAGCACCACCTCTTCTTAGGCTTGTCAAAAATTCCAGGTCCATAAGTGGAGAAGAAGATCTCAATTAGCAGAGGAAATTGCAGGAGAGCAAAAAGAGTGACAGGAAGGCTTGCAAGCAGAATTATGGGAACTGAAACCCAAGATAAACGTTCACGGAGGGTAAGCACTAGGGTCACTCCAAAAGTTACCATCATTGTAGCTATGGAGAAGAAGAGAGTTGACAGGCCTATGATCAGCTTTGTAGGGAGGGACTTGAGGAAATCTTCTTCTGAATATCGAGACGTCAGGATTCCCAGAAACATGAGCAAGGAAGATGCTGAAGCAAACAGTGACATTGCATCAGATACTACGAAGATCATGAATGAGTTCCTTTCCAGGTAAAGTGGGGTCCCTGTGAATTGATCATACCCTCCTGGAACTGTAAATAATGCAGAGAACATGATTGTTGCTATGAGAGCAGCCACAACTGTGCTTGAATTCGCTGTGTCTTTCATCCATTTCTCACCCTCTTCCACTAGCTTCTTATGTGATTCTGTGAACAATGTTCGAGGCGTTTTACGGTATGCATTCACCATCTCCCTGTACTTTGGTTGCACGACCTTCTCCACTTCCTGCCATGGAGGAAAAGTGGTGCTGCTATTACAGAATCCTATGAAGAACTTACCAAGGATGTTCAAGCATCTACCTTACCTTGTACCATTGCAGCTCCCTCTGCATTTGTAATGCGGCACCCGAAACACGGTCAAGCTGAGTGGATGGTGCCAAGAATGCAGCTTGATGCAAAATGTTGTTGTGATTCCTGTCCCAAGATGTTGCCATTGCATGCCTCTTTGCACCCATCCTATATATAAGGCTGAAGATCTTTTCTTGGCGCTGCAAGGTTGCATATAGAAAGATTCCGCGGTTGAAATCATCCTCAATCCATAAGATATCAGGGTAATGATCAGTTATCTCAATGATTAACTCAATGATTCCGTTCTTAATAGCATTAAATACGGCTTTCTGCACGCCAACTCTTTTGAATTCGGACTTGTGTACAGTTGATAGTTGTTGACAGATGAAGCAGAGCAGTTCATGTGCTTGGCTATGCATCAATTTCAGGTTATACATGTGTTTGATAGCTGGAACTGTGTGAGTACAACATGTTTTAGCACTCCAGGTGATTGTATATTGAAAGGAAGTATTTCATACATTATTACTTACCAAACACTGTCATGCTTTTCCAGAACATCCCCGACAACTTGTTGAATACTGCAATATGTGATCAGCAGAGTCAAAGATAGTAAGCAACCTGCATAATTGACACTCTAAAACAAATGATGCTTGAAAGAACCTTGTTTAGTGGTGCTCCTTTGATCGGTTTGTCCGCTATGGGGCCTTTCGATGTCTTCATGGAAGTTGTCAGAGGAATCGGACTGAGGTACTCGGATACCTAAACAAGAAAAGGAATTGAGTACATTGGAATTTAATCTTATTCAGAAAAAGCTCTCAGACAAGCCTGAATTCTGGCTTGCTTCAAGTGAAGATCAGGAGAGAAGGTATTCATACTCAAATATATCCAATAGTTCCACACAGAAAGATGGCATCCACTAAGAAATGCGGAAGGTTTCTGAGCCAACATATCAAGAGCTGTATCACTATCACTGTCTTGATGGAAAGTCAGTTCTGGATAATGCTGAAGCAGATTCAAAGCAATATCTACACGAAACCATGAACCGAAAAGAAACAACAGATCAAGGAAAACGTCATGGGAACGATTTATTGATCAACAAACAAATTGTACCATGTGATAAGATTTATTGTGTAATACCATATTGTTCATCAATAATACAAGTTGTCAGAAGCATAGCCCCATTCTTGCCTCTTTCAGGACTGAGCTCTTCTTTTGGACTCTCTGCATAAAGATAACGAACCATGTCTTTCTGGCCATAGAGTGAGGCTACAACAACTGGGATGAGGCCATTCTGGTTTGGAATGCAAAGTAAGTCTTTGTTCTTTTTCACCAAAACCTCTGCAATCCTTACAATTCCTCCAATGGCTGCATAGTTAAGTGCTGTGGCACTATTTATGTTTGTTATTGTTAAGTCTTCTGCTTCCAACCTGTTCACCAAATCCTCTACAATCTCTACATGCCCGGCAAGAACTGCGACGTGTAGAGCTGTATCTCCATCCGCTGAAAGACTAGCAGTCAGTGCATCTTCATGATTTTTCAGGAACTTCATTGTAGCCTCCCAGTCACCATTGTAGATAGCTCTGTATAGTGGCAGATTGTGGAAGTACTCAGTATCCTTTATATCTGCGAAGTGATGATTCAACGTTACTTTGTTTTCCCTGTACCTCACAAATGATTAAATTCTTCTCAGCATTACAATCTTTCTGCATAGTTTCATCAGAACTTCAATGCCATATAGTCATTGAACAACTTACTTACCTATGTCCTTGCTTGACCTTTCATGTGATATTGAAGGAAGCAATTTCGCCTTCCGTGATGGGAAGTTGCGGAAGCTCATACCGCTAGATGATGCCATAGATATTCCTGAAGAAGATCCATACAAAAAAATGTGAGCTCACACGAATATATTTTCGCGGAACATATCATGTAATTGATGCAATTCTCTTAAAAGGAGATCATACGGACGCATTCATCACAGAAATGATACATAGAATCTGTATTTCATACCCAAGCAAAAGAAGTCTGTCAGGAAAACTTGCAGGAATTCTTCCAGGTGAACAAGATATGAGCAAATGAACTCATGTTCCTTATATATTGAGTCTGACTTGAGGCTAGCGATCTCGCATCTACAGTGTCCAGAAAAGAAGAGAGAGGGCCAATGGATTGGATGCCCAAGCACTGATTCTAAAGGATCACTGTTTTAATAATGTTTTTGTGTGTACAACTACTTTCATGCTCTTCTTGGGACATAACTAGACAAAGTACAAAGCTTAACATATGAGAGTCTAAAGACAGTAGCAGTCTTCAAAGCCAAGAAAAACCAGGAAAAGCAAAAGAGAAGATTCTTCTAAACGATACCTTACCAAGAATTGCAACCCATTAATGATCCCAAGTTGAGAATAAGAACTGTACACATTTTGATCTCTTTTTGCTTTTCACCTGTTTACTTAAGAACATATGATTTTAGTTTAAAACACTCTTTGCATCTTCTTCAAGTTTGATCTGCAGATTCTGCACTACTCAAGTTTGAATTGCCTTCCTTGTGAAGAAAAATGGACAAGACAAACAGATTAATAAGAGAGCCATTTGCCCAAGGAAAAGTGGTGGCTGGAGCATTTTCGTTGGAAATTGCAGAGCAAAGTTTAGAGTGGTCTAACAACAATTTCAATTCAGATTTAAAAGAGTTAATAGATCAGGGGAAAAATCTATAAATTTATAAAAAAAATTACTTCTCGTATTCTTTTTGATATGAAATTAGATCAGGAATAACAATGGCTTGATCCTGTTAAATTCGAGCCCTCAAATAAGCTCGAACTGTTCCAAAATGATATTATTTTAAAAAATTAAATTAAAATGATATTATGATAATAAAGTTCGAGCTATTCGGCCAAGTTTTAAACCAACTCTTATGCTATACATGAGTTGGATCCAACATTCGAATGACCTCAATTTGCTCTATTAACTTCAGCCTGAATTGCCAAACCTATGTGAAATATCACAATTTCTTTTCCTTGAACCTTTGATGTTCTCATGAACACTCAATCCACAATTCAAAATCTTCCTTCTTTCCTTCTGATGTGGAACGGGACTAGAAACTTGCCAAGAGTCACCCATCATTCACGGACCTGTAGTCAAGGGCCAGTTTCTGCCCTTATCATCCCAACTAGGGATGGCATTAGGCCAAGAGGCTCAAACCTGCACTCCAAATTAAAAAAAGAAAAAAGAAGCCTGAAAATAAAAAAAAAAGGTCCAACCTTAACTCAAAGCTTAATCAATTTGAACCAATTTCTGATCAAGCTGGACCTGAACTAAATCGCAACTACTAATTCCAGCCCGAGATTATGCTAATGGATGCTTACTCTAGTACTCTTATTATGAAATCTGACATAAGGGTTGCATTACGATTCTATCAAAAATGAAAGGAGAGGTGAAAACTTTAATAAACTTACCAAAAATACTATAAATCAACTTCTTGATTAGCAATTTTTAAACCCGTAAACTTTCTTAAACCCGAATTAGTTTAAGATTAGACTTGAATGCAAACACAATCAAAATTAGGATTCCATGTATTGGTCGAGGTCAAAGTCCAATCTTTAGCCTAACAAAATTCACTCCAAGTTCATGTTTATCATAGCATTTGCGAGAATCAATAGAAACTTCTAAGTTTAAAGGTACTTTTATCAGATAGTATCAACCCACCAATTTTCATCATATAATCATACCCTTCTTAGCACAAATATATATATCAACTGATCACTTGTAGGCTTACAAAAGTTCTGGTTGAGAAGATCAGACACTAGTAAGAATATAAGAGTAATGATTGTATTCCTCTTTATGAACAACAACATTTACAGTAAGATAAAAGAACTAAGGAAAAACTATGTCATGTCAAAAAACTTGACTCTACTTCTGAGATTTTGAGTATGCTAAACTAGTAGGACTATAAGAAAAAATTGCAGAATAATTAGACAGAGGAATGTACAAGTTTAAAGCTGCAGAGATTCTGAGCCCCTAGATGATCTTAACTAAATCACAAGGGGAGGGAACGGGACAATTTCATGCGTCTTTTTTGCAGGTTAAGTCTTCGGGCTCGGGATCTCATTCATTAGAGCTTGATGGGCAGTCCATAATTGTGGAAAGTTTTGATCTTTCCATCTGATCCTGCAGTCAAAATTACAAGTCCCCAAGCCTCAGACAGAAGAACTTGCTGCTCCTCAAGGCTTCTATGGTGGAGGTCCTGATGATGTTCATTTTCTACTTCAGGAAAGGGAAGTTTCTCCTCAGGCCATGTTGCAGAACTCCCCCTGCAATGTCCATTCATAAAGAGGCAATTGCCAAGAGAAAATTGGTCCGGGTTTCGTCTCCAGGAGGAAGCACATTCCTCTCTTTGAATGTGGCTATGGAGTTTATCATCACTCCTTGTGGACCTCAAGTCTCTTCCCATGCCTGACCATGGCACTGCAATAGTCACACCTTCTGCATAGAAATGTTCACAGGACCTCACAGATACTACATGTTTGGATGATGGGCTACACAAGTCACCATAATTCCAGACATAAACACGAGAGTCCACCCCAGCTGAGATTATGTGTCTCCTACCCGGAGTAAATGAAGCTGACATCTGACTTCCTGACTTTGGAAGACCTATAATATACAAATCATATATTAATTAGTATAAATGAAATAGATTGACTTCCAATAAATAATGAAATGAATTGGACAGATACACATGGAGAGAGAGTGATTAGTTTCATAAACTTGCAAGTTAAGTTGAAATGAGTTTGGATTTACAAAATGGTATATATATATATATATGCCCAGTTTCCAAGCAAGAGAGTTCCATGCACGGATGGATGATCAGAATCAGGAAGGTGAAAGCCAAAAAACAATGTATCCTACTTGGAAAGGTATAGAATTATACAAGTGAACCATGGAAACCAAAATCATTACAAACATTACTAAAAGATTGTACCTTTAAATTTAGCAACAATGTCAAATCCATCATAAATCCGAACTTTAGAATCTTCTGAAGTGATCATAACCTTTTTAGATATTTCGTCTACAAACTGTGAATAAAACCAAATGTTAATGCTACATAGGGGTATGACAAGCTTAACTTTCTATTGACGAGATCTCAAAAGGTGAAACCTGAATGCTGGTAATCCTGTTTCCTGAGGTCCTCTTGTTGGTGCAACAATTTAACTCTGCTTCAAGCTGGAGCTCACTGCCTATAGCATCAGAAGATAAGACTAGGCATACAATTGGAGAATCAGAAAGCTTCAAATAAAATGGTAGAACTGCTCAAGCATAGTAACCATGTACCTGACACTTCATAGAAGCGGCAGGAACCTGTCAAGCAGCCAACTGCAAAACCCTGGAATGATCAAAGAACACCATACCATTTGTTAGAATACTGTCAACTCACAACCTGGTGATATGAGGGGAGGAGAAGAACCAAGAACCAGAATAATACTTTCGCATCAGGCTGGTAACAAAGAGCAGATATGACATCTCGAACATCAATCCAGTCGACAACTCGCTTCTCATCCAATCCCCAAATTCGTACCTTTCCATCAATTGAACCACTGATGAAATAGTTTTGATTGACAGGATTGAATTGAATGCATGTCACTGATGCCATTGGAAGATAACAAATTTTCAGCTTAGAATTTATGGTCACATAGCCAATGGGAAAGATTTACAGCCAATTACTTTCCATTGGAAATAAGATTAGAGATCAAACAACAAAAAAGAGGATGGAGTTTTCAACTTTTCATACACTTACCATAATTACTATGACGAAAGACATGCCGGCAATGGTGTGAACCCAGTTTCCATAAACGAACAGTTTTATCCATGGAAGATGAAAGAAGATACTGCAATAGAAGTTCCCAAATCCAGCTTCATATAAGAACCATATAAAGCTAAAAAAATAGTAGAAAAAAACTCAAAAGATTTTAAAATATGTACTGACATTAGTATTGGACCATGCAAGGTCTAATACATCACTGGTATGGCCATGAAGTTTTTGCAGTGGTGACTCTTCAATCTGAAAAACCTTGTCAGGAATGATCACTGATGGAACGCTTATCTTTTTTGTGGTCAATTTGGATTTCTTATACTTCAACTTACTTGAACAATCAACTTCAGCTGCTAAAGAACTCAAATATACATCCACTGATCTTAAGTTCCAAATGCAAACCACACCATCTTCACCACCTGTAGCCAAATACTGGCCATCTGGGTTAAATTTCATTGCCCTGATCAAGCTGTTGTGAGCTTGAATTTCTTGTCCTTTATAGATCCCAGTAAACTCCATCCAACTCTTCTTGTTCTGCTTCACTTTTACTATGTTTGTTTTGGGTGCCACAGGCTTTGACACACATGTACCTCCTATTTCCTTCCTCTTCCACCTTAAGTCTCTCCACCAACTCTTCATTTTCTTCTTCTCTACCTTCAAGTTTTCACAATCTTCAACTTCACCTTGTTCACATACTTGCATAGGAGGTGAAGATCCAGAATTTCTACATTGGTTAATCATTAATGCTTTAACAAATTGATGTTGATCAATTTCATCAACCATAGAACTTGCTTCAGAATTTCCTTCTCTCTCACAAAAAACCACATCTGTGTCCTCTTTGATTGAACATGAAGCTGAAGAACTTGAAACAGCTCCACCGCACCGAGTAATCCTATCCAAATCAGGAATGTCACTACTCCTAGCATCAAAGTCAACAAGTCCCATTTCACAGAAAAAGTTCTGTCGTCTCTCCTTCACACTTTGCGGCTCTTTACACCAGATTTCATAATCTAACTTGCTAGAGTTCAATTTCTCTTCTTTACCATCAAATGACATGTAATCAACAGAATCAAAGAACAAGTCATCTTCCTCTTCTTCCTTATCAACGCACAGCATGTCTTGTAGTTCATAAGACCAATCCTAGACTCTTCCTTTCAAATCAACTACTAAGTAGAATTCCCTGTATAAGCCCAGCAGAGGCACAATTAATGGACCAAAGTTTGGCTCTTAACTACTGTAATAAAATAATGCTATCCTATTCGCCGCCAGAAACTTGACTGACACTGAGTATATTATTCAAAAACTTAGATTACGTGTTAAGAACCAGCTTCTAATGACAAATGGACCCAAAATTATGGAAAGAACAGTAATAATCTAATGGAAGAAACGCAGACCAAAGCTTCGAGTACCTTGGTTTCCATGCAAGCAACCCACTTACGCCAAGACTATGACCGACCCTTTTGTGATTTTGGACTGTTTAACCCCTCGAAGGTCAATATTAACACCATATTAACACCATTTGAGCACTTATATAACTAACTCCTTTGAAACCAAATCTCTTTTGAGTACCATGTATTGACCCTGAGTTTGGTTTTCAAGAGAAAATGGCGGACAAAGGAAAGGTATACACGAAAATGAACCCAATTAATGAACACAACACATGTCAAATCAGAGATATTGAAAAGGGTCTCGAGATCTGGGCGTCTTCTTGTTTGGGGAGGAGAAAACTCTTCATTTTCCGCAATAACCGCACGAGCTTCAAACACTAGTGGCTGCGAACATCTCGGTAACAGGAAGCTATTAGTTGCTGCTTTGTACAACCAACCATCTGAAACTTGCTACTTTAGTCTTATGATGTTTTGCTTTGCTCTCTCTCCTGACTTATAATGATAAAACAGCTGTCTTTCTGCGACACGAAAAGTTAAAAAAAGCTTCTTGTTAAGCGTCATTAGTGGATAAATTAGGCAACTTTAAGTGATTTCAAAGCAGAAACCAATGCAAAAAGTGGAACTCCACTCTGGAAACCTACATGAAGCTTATGAACTCTTAACACACAAACAGCAGGTTCAAGTGATTTGCTGCAAAAACAACTAAAAGTGACCTATTACGTAAAACCCAGATAGAAAACTCGAAACGAACGAAAGAAAAGACACTAAATACTAAATTCAAGAACAGAAAAGTCTTAAAGTTGGAATCTTGAAGTTGACAGAACAGTATTAATAACAGAAGTAACAGCCGAATCTGTTTCATACGCTTGAGCCTTCTGATTCTTGTTGAGACTTTCTATAGTAGACATAAAAGATAAGCTTCTTTGTTTCTGTTTCTTCAAAACAAATTCTGTCCCAGAGTTAATGTGAAACTTTTAATATCAACTTAAAGCAGAAAACCAACCAACCAACCAGACAGTCTGCGAAATGAAACTACAGTCGCAATGAAAACTACAATAACAGCTATTACATACTACAGTACAGACAATTGATAGAGAAACCACTCACGCATTGACATAACTGTGGAGCCTAGAGAGAGTGATAGAGATGTAGAAAGCGATTACTCGAAGGTACTCACTTAATAATCCCTTACAATGTTCTTGGACTTCGTGTTCAATGCAGTGTATATTATGTGATTTTGCAGTATTGGATGATTAGATTCGGATGCAGAGACCACAATGAGGCTAGTGGATCTCTTTCCTGTTCTGGTTTATCCGGCTTTTGTGTCATTCGTTTCTTTTGGGTTCTGACTTCTGAGTATTATGAGATCACGTTCACTTGTCATTGGCATGTTTCTGTTGCCATGCAAGTCCATAGGGTAAACCACACACAAGGGAAGTACCTCATGTACTAATGGTTTGCAAAACCAATTCGACTAGTCCCAAGTTAATAAATCATACTCGAATTGATCAATTTTTAAGATGGTACAAGATGGGATGCCACTCCTATGACCTATCAGGTTCAAGTTTCTTGCCTACAATTCAAACAAAGATGAGAGCCTTAAACAACCACTCAAAGTGTTTAGTCACAAACGAACACTCGCCAACATGGATTTAGTTTACTTGTCACCAAAACAAATATTGTTATCAGGTTCTAATCTCAAGAGTAGTACCTGAACTCTCAAAAGCTTAAAGACACACAAACCGAAAAATCACATTAAATTGCAAGGACAGTAGGGAACTACAGAGTATAAAGAAATGTACGAAAACTGCACGGACGTAAGACTGTAAGAGAGACCTGGAGAGATAAAGAAGGAGGTGTACGAGGGAAGTGATAAGACGGATCATGGTCCAGTCCGGTGACTTTCAGAAGAAGTTGGTATTTGGCATTCTCATCGTATATATCAGATGTTGAGTGTTGGGAACTTTGGTGTTTTTTTAATGCATCTCTTGGAAGCTTCACAAGTTCACATGACTCTCCTTTAATATCAATTTTTAAATTCTAACTGTTTCTTAATCTCTTTCCGACCTTTGATTTTGACAAGGTAATTGTTGATTTTATTCTCCTGATGTAGGATTAGTAACAAGTTTAATCAGATTTGACTCTTTTATCATGACTTCGGTTTAAGGCAAGACTTAATCATGCTCAAGTTATTCAACTCGAGCTCGACTTAACTCGATCAAGTCAACTATTTAATCTGAGTTTTTACTTCTTGACTCGAATCACAGAGATTTGAATCAGTTTATCAACCTTACTTAAAAGGCATACATTCAATTTGTAATCTTGTGAGTAAAGGTCAAAAGGTAAGGTTTAGAGCATGATAAAGATGATTTTTGGTTTTGTTCTTTTGTTGGCATTAGTTGTAGGTATAGTAATGGGTTAGACTGACTTAATTCTTTTTCTTGATTTAGCTTGAGTTAAGATTTGATCGAGTTTGAGTTGTTCTGCTCGAATTCAACTTGTTTATCAACCCTACCTAGATGGCATATATTCAACATTTAGCACTGTGGTAAAGGTTAAAAGGTAGGGTTTAGACCCAAAACTAGTCTTTTGTAGCAAGTGTTTGTAATAGTTTTACTAATTAAGACAAGAATGAGTGTTGTTTTGTGTAAGGTGGCATAATTGAGATAAAGTAAACATAAAATAATCTCGAGTGTTATAGTAAACAAATTCTAAATATTCACAATAAGGTTTCAAATTATAAATCTTGAGTTATTGTGAATTATTAGTAAGGATGGTAACAAGTTAAATTGCATTTAGGCACCTAGACACCTTCATATGAACTTTAAAAAATTCAAGTTGAACCAACTAAGTCGAACTTGGGTTTAGTCATAATCAAATATATTTGACTCGTTAACTTTGAATCGACCTAATTTAACTTCTCATTATTGATTTTATTCAAAAAGAATTTATCAATTATATATATGAACTTAGATTTTAATTGAAGTTAAATACTTAGGTCTGAGCTAAAAGGTTAACTTGAAATCAACTCGTTAATTTCCGATTACAACTTTGGTTATAATATCAATCCTGTTATATAATTTTATTTTCATAAAAAATGGTATATGAAAGGATTAACATATGATAATAATTTAAGTTTGCAAGTAAGTCTTTAGTAATAAGAGATGTTACCTTTTGTTAACTTTTGGTTATCAATTTCTTGTCAAATGATGCAAGTCAGTAGTTTTATAATCCAATGTATGGTCTATATATTAAAATAATAGAGAAGACAAAAAAATAAAACACTAATTATTTATAGAAAATTATTTATGAGCTTGATGTTCATATAAATTCCGTTATATTTTATGATTTTAATTTTTTATTGATTATTAAAAAACATGGAAGTCCTACACGTTAATACATGTCAAATCACGTAATAATAAAAAAAACAGAACTCTTAACATCAATAATATTAAAATGAAAATTTATAGAATTTTTTATAATTTACAAGTTTTTAAAATAGATTGATGTGGTATAAATATTGAAAAAACTTCTCTAAAATATTTATTTATTTTAATATAAGTCTTGAAGTAATTGATTATTAAGTAATGTTTTAAAAATCAAATTGAAAGCTAAATTAGTAAGACAAGAAGTTTAAGGTTTAAAAGGTTCAATTAAAATTAGACTGTCATGAAACCGGCTAAAGATTAAATAAAATTAAAGAAGTTGAAATATGATTGAAAGAAATTATCTTTATCTATAGAATAATATGAAGTTTAATTGAAAAAAGATTGTTAAATAAAAATTAATTGGTTTATTCTGATTGATAAGAACTTATTAATTTACAAAAATTATTAATTATTAAATAAATTAATTGATTTTTAATAACTAAAATTATTAAAATAAATCGAATTGAAAGTTGAAAACCAAACATAAAGATTAAATAATTTAAAATTTTTATGGTTGAATTGGTTAAGAATTTTAATCATTACAACTAAGTATTTCCATATAAACACTATTAAATATACACAAATCAGATTGAAATCATTTTGTATTAAAATTAAAAAATTGTCAAATTGTTCCTTTAATATATTTAATATCATAAAAATATTTTTAAAACATAAGGTGCATTGTAGAGAAGTACAAACTATAAGGGAGATCAAGTCTGACCAGTTAAATATTTCACCTTGTGGAAGGTCTTATTCAGAGGCGTGAAAGGTACCTTATAACTAATGGAACTATTGAGTGTTCTTTTCTTTCTCTTTCTTTTTTCATCCCAAACAAACAAACAAAAGAGAAAATGATAGGGAGAGATAAGCCATGAAAGAAGAAAGGCATCACTCGTGAAAATTTTCCCAGAAAACAATTTAAAAGTACATA
>JANVCL010000212.1:30669977-30691862 GCA_026546855.1 Erythroxylum incrassatum | reverse complement strand
ACTGCACGGACGTAAGAGAGACCTGGAGAGATAAAGAAGGAGGTGTACGAGAAAGTGATAAGACGGATCATGGTCCAGTTCGGTGCTTTTCAGAAGAAGTTGGTATTTCGCATTCTCATCGTATGTATCAGATGTTGAGTGTTGGGAACTTTGTTGTTTTTTTAATGCATCTCTTGGAAGCTTCACAAGTTCACATGACTCTCCTTTAATATCAATTATTAAATTCTATCTAACTTTGTCTTAATCTCTTTTCGACCTTTGATTTTGACAAGGTAATTGTTGATTTTATTCTCCTAATGTAGGATTAGTAACAAGTTTAATCAAATTTGACTCTTATCATAGCTTCGATATAAGGCAAGACTTAATCATTTTCAAGTTTTTCAACTCGAGCTCGACTTAACTCGATCAAGTCAACTATTTAATGTGAGTTTTTACTTCTTGACTCGAATCACAGGGATTTGCATCAGTTTACCAACCTTACTTAGAAGGCATACGTTCAATTTGTAGCATTGTGTGTAAAGGTCAAAAGGTAAGGTTTAGAGCATGATCAAGATGATTTTTGGTTTTGTTCTTTTGTTGGCATTAGATGTAGGTATAGACGTATAGTAATAGATTAGACCGACTCGATTCTTTTTTTCTTGATTTAGCTCAAGTTAAGATCTGATCGAGTTTGGATTGTTTAGCTCGAATTCAACTTGAATTATCAAACAATTTTCGATATTAATTTTTAGAGTTTAAGTAGAACAGGTTTTAAGACTACCAATTAATTCAAGCTTTTACCTATCAATTTCAGTGTATGAGAATTTGAACCTGTTTATCAACCCTACCTAGATGGCATATATTCAACTTTAAGCACTTTAGTAAAGGTTAAAAGGTAGGGTTTAGAGCAAAAACAAGTCTTTTGTAACGAGTGTTTGTAATAATTTTACTAATTAAGACTAGAATGAGTGTTGTTTTGTGTAAGATGGCATAATTGAGATCAAGCAAAGCATAAAATAATCTTGAGTGCTAGAGTAAACAAATGCTAATTATTCACAATAAGGTTTCAAATTATAAATCTTAAGTTATTGTGAATTATTAGTAAGGATGGTAACAAGTTAAATTGCATTTAGGCACCTAGACATCTTCATCTGAACTTTAAAAAATTCAAGTTGAACCAAGGTCGAGTCCTATAAAAAAAAAATTTTATTCGAGGAAACCCCATAGACGGGCCAAGCGAGCACATATTTTCGAAGGCTCAACTGGTACATCACCCCACAGGCGGGCCAAGCGAGCGCACCTCATCATTGAGGGCCTAACTAATTCTCCACCTACAGGTAAAACTCCGACTGCCCCAGGCTCTTACATGAGGGGCTAACATGGAATCGAACCTGGGACCTAACCGAAACCAAGCCCCGCTCTCAACCATCGAGCCACACCCCTTAAGGGCCGAGTCCTATCAAACTTGAATATCTAAGTCAAACTTCGGTTCAGTCATAATCAAACATATTATGACTCGTTAACTTTGAATTAACCTAATTTAACTTCTTATTATTAATTTTATTCAAAAAGAATTTATCAAATATATATGTGAACTTAGATCTTAATTGAAGTTAAATGCTTAAGTCTGAGCTAAAAGGTCATCTTAAAATCAACTCATTAATTTCCGATTACAACTTTGGTTATAATATCAGTCCCGTTATATATTTTATTTTCATAAAAAATGGTATCTGAAAGGATTAACATATGATAATAATTTAAGTTTGCAAGTAAGTCTTTAATAACAAAAGATGTTACCTTTTGTTAACTTTTGGTTATCAATTTCCGGTCAAATGATGCAAGTCAATAGTTTTAAATTCAATGTATGGTCTACTATACATTAAAATAATAGAGAAGACAAAACAAATAAAACACTAATTATTTATAGAAAATTATTCATGAGATTGATGTTCATAGAAATTGAATTATATTTTATAATTTTAAAATTTTTATTAATTATTAAAAAGCATGGAAGTTCTACACGTTAATACATGTCAAATTACATAATAATAATAATAATAATAATAACAGAACTCATAACATCAATAATATTAAAAGGAAAATTTCAAGTTTTTTTATAATTTACAATTTTTTGAAATAGATTGATGTGTTATAAAATATTGAAAAAACTTCTCTAAAATATTAAAATATTTTAGTATAATTCTTGAAGTAATTGATTATCAAGCAATGTTTTAAAAACTGACTCGAAAGCTAAACTGGTAAAAAAAGATGTTTAAAATTTAAAAGGTTCAATCGAAATTAGATCGTCATAAAACTAGCTAAAGATTAAATAAAACTAAAAAAGTTGAAATATGATTGAAAGAGATTATCTTTATGTATCGAATAAGTTTAATTTTAATTGAAAAAATATTGTTAAATGAAAATTAATTGGTTTATTTTAGTTTATAAGAACTTATTAATTTGTGAAAATACTAATTAATTAATAAATTGATCGATTTTCAATAACAAAAGCTATTAAAGTAAATTGAATTGAATGTTGAAAACTAAACAAAAAGATTAGACGGTTTAAGATTTCTATGATTGAACCGATTGAGTATTTTAATCATTGCACGTAGGTATTTCTATATAAACACTATTAAATATACACAAATCAGATTGAAAACATTTTGTATTAAAATTAAAAAAAATTATCAAATTGTTCCTTTAATATTTTTAATATCATAAAAATATTTTTAAAACACAAGGTGCATTTTAGAGGAGTGCAAACTATAAAGGAGATCAAGCCTTACCAGTTAAATATTTCACCTTGAAAGGGAAGGTCTTATTCAGAGATGTGAAAGGTAGCTTATAACTAATGGAACTAGTGAGTGTTTTTTTCTTTCTCTTTCTTTTTTCATCCCAAACAAACAAACAAAAGAGAAAATGATCATAGGGAGAGATAAGCCATGAAAGAAGAAAGGCATCACTCGTGAAAATTTTCCCAGAAAACAATTTAAAAGTACATACAGAAACTAGTTACTAACGTAAATAAGGTAGTGATCGTATAAAAGCTTAAAGAACAATGGGCTAACCTCAAAGGACAAGGAAAGAACACTTTGAAAGAGAGGCCAAAATGAACAAGTGCTTCACTATCATCTCCTTGACATTGTACGAAGACCAGATGTATGTAGTAGTTGCAGAAACAATATAAAATATGTTGCTTCTCACCTTAGTTATTTGAGAAGGTAAAGAGAAACGTTGAATCTGTAAATATTAATTAAATTGAACCTGTTACATAATTATCATGAAATCTTTATATGGAAGTACCATATGGTTCTGACATGCAAGCTTCTGACACCAACGCATACCTGGTCCCAAGTCATTAAGAGCATATCGCGATTCGATCTGCTCTTGATCCTCTCATTTAAACCAAAAAGGTTGAGGATATAATAAATTAAGTTTACATGTGATCTCAATAACATAATCAACACAAAATCACATTGTTTGTGGGATTTGGTCACGAAGAGCAATTCCTGTCATTTATGATTGTCTTTCCCAATTTGAAGCATGCAAATGACTTGCAAAACAAAAATCATAGCTTAGCTTATGTTCTTTGTTGATTATTGTTTAAACCACTAACACTTGCATAAGAATGCCAATGCAATTCAATAAGGGTACACAAAATATCAAAAATTTCATACATATTTCAAACAAGTACCAATGAAGCTTATAATTTAGTAACAAAATTAAAAAACAAAATATAATAATGCGAATTGAGATCCCTTTTAACATTCAAAGAAAAAGATATGAATATCTGAAATTTTTAGTGAATATGCGCAAGCTTATCTCTCACTATTCTCCTACATTGGTTGGTCCATTGACAACCATTTTCATATTCTTTTGATTGTGTTTGCTCTAATGGAACAAAACTCTTCTATTTGGTGATTATTTTAGAGTTTATATCACAAATCCTTAGCTACCATCCTCGAGATATGAAGATCTTCCGTTAGTAAAATAGTAGTATTAATAACTTAAACAAGGATTGATATGGAAGAGCATGTGATCGTATATTGTCTTACCTACTCGATGATCTTCTATGTAAAATTTTCCCAAGTATTGCATTAATTATCATATATCATACTCTATACCTATTAATAAACATATGATTATAGTGTAACTTGTCTTATTTAGAATAATTAAGTTTACCAATTAGAGCCTTGGGGGATGGTGGAGGTGTGTAGGGTTAATCAATCTCCAATTGATAATCAGTTACCTAAATGCGACCAATCTATCAATTAAACCCCTCCTGTACAGCTAAACCCTATATTCAAAGAATATATTTTGAATTATGATTAAAATATTAAATTAGTTTAAACGGTTCAAACGAAAAAAATTGAATTGACTAATTTTTCAATTCGATTTTTAACTTTTGGTTCAATTTATTTTAATAACCATTGTTGTTAAAAATCAATCAGTTTATTAATTAATCGATCGATTTTTATAAACTAAAATAAACTAATTAATTTTCATTTGACAATCTTACTTTTTAATTAAACTTTAAATTAAGGACAACCTCTTTTAATTTTATTTCAAATTCTTCAGTTTTATTCAAGCTGTAAACTTTTTAAACCTTAAATTTTTTATTTCATCGGTTTAATTTCCACCATGATTTTTAAAACGTTGATTTTGGCTTAGTATTTAACTAATAATTTGGCAAGTTTAGTAAGCTATGTTAATTAACATAATCAACTTCTTCTCAAATTTTATGTGCAATGTGATTCATTCAAGTCATGTTAATGTTGATAATACGAAACTAAATACCACAAGTTATGAGGTGTTGAATCAAGAAAATTTTAATTAATAAGAAGAAGGATGAACAATTTGTAATGCTATTCTTCTTCATCTATAAAAAAAAATCAATTTAAGCATCAAAGTGAAAATAACATAGCAGCCTCCAACATTATTTTACAAGAGCATGCAAGATATTAGATTTGTAAAAAAATATATAAATTTAAAATTTTCAGTTGAAGACTATCCTGTCAGGTCTGCAATATATCATTTATCATTCCAAAAAGCTATAAGATCTTCTTCAGCCCATAATTCAGAAACCTATTTGAGGAGAAGGAAGGGAAAAAAAAATCTGCGATGAGAACGAACCAAATCGGTATTGCAAATTCAGGAAAAAGAAAGAAAGAACATAAAGGGGAACATCTTAATATGTTAAACAGTAGGAGTCCCTACCCTAGCCAAGGTCTTTCGATCAGGCAAGACCCTACAAGTACAGTACTTTCTGCACACCCACTAAATCTAAATGGGATGCTGACCTTTTTCAGTGGTCCAATAACGAAATCCACCCAATTAGGTGCGAGATCTTACATGGAATAGACCCTAAATCTTTCCACCATTAACTTTTTCCATGTCCAGACACCATTGAAGGTCTTGTACCTGTAACTTTCACGGGTAATGTCAAAGAATGAAAAGATGTTGCAGGATAATAAACTTTGGGAATCCAACGAAAACCTGACACTAATCACACAGAGGTTCACACACTGAAATGATAGTTAAAAGGAGCCCCGACACAGAACGTGATGTGTATTTTTGCCTAATACATTACAAAATTTTCACTTGTGCCCCACACATATCTTTCTGGTTAGAAGGTCCAGATTGCACTTTGTGTTGTGTCTCCTTGAGCTTTTTAGAGCATAACCCTGCCTGTAAGAAGAAGAAAAAAGTGAAATTGCTCATATAGTGATTTTTCTGAAAAAAATGTATAAATTTTCCTTATGTAACATTAAAAAAATTAACCCATTTGAAATTCAATTGTAAAATTTTTGATTTATTAAAATTTTTGATTTATTTTTAATTTTTTGGTTCGATTTACTTTTAAAACTTTTGTTATTAAAAATAGATCCATTTATTAATTAATAGGTTAATTTTTATAAATTAAAATTTAAAATAAATAATAATTATTTAATAATCTCTTTTTTAATTAAATTTTAAATTTGTGATAATATCGTCAATCTCTTTCATTTATATTTAAAATTTGTAATTTTATTAAATATTTAGTTGTTTTATAATAGACTAATACTATCGAACCTTTTAAACTTTAATTTTTTTGTTCTTCCAATTTAATTTCTAATCCAATTTGTAAAGCATTGATTTTATGAATGGTTTAAGGATAAATACTCATCATTTATATTTGATTAATTGTTTTCTAAGCTTTAATGTACTATTCTCACTGAGGATATTTTAGTTTCATATGGTCCGTTGGAAAATATAAAAGCATTACTAGCCCCTCTTTATTTTGAGTATGAATTAATGGCTATCTTATAGAATACTTAATTTAAGAACAATGTGTATGTTGTGATGCATATCTCATTGTTTTATTTACACACTCACACTTTATAAGTATATCTTATAATTTTTGTTTTAGAGTTTATGGCCATGGTTTTGGAGGGGATCATTTCAAAATCTCAAAGCATTAGGTATCCGGTTCGAAGATAAACTTTGTAAGTAGGCTTAGTATATCGATTTGATGAATATTTGTGCAATCTAATTTAATTGATATTAGATCATATTAAAGTTTAAAAGATTCAACTTATATTAGATTATTATAAAATCGATTAAAGAATGAATAAAATTAAAGAATTTAAAAAATAATTAAAGAAAATTATTTTTACATATCAAAAAATTTAAATTTTAATTGAAAAAAGAGACTGTTAAATAAAAATTGGTCGGTTTATGAAAACTATCTGATTAATTAATAAGCTAGTCAGTTTTTAATAACAAGATCATTAAACTAAATCACGCTGAAAAATTGAAAACTCATCCGAGAAGTTGACTGGTTAAAAGCTTTCACTATTAAACAAGTGGTTGAGTGTTTAAAGCATTGACTCAATATTAACCTCTCATTTATATCTCTATCTATAATTAAAAAGTTTATGTAGGACACACAAAAAAGATAGTGGTTTTAAGCTTTTTCAATATTAAAAAAAAAAACAGAAAGTTAGCTTTCGCATAACTTACATGACTTTTCCATTGCCAAGTGATTTTTCTATTGCCTCATGATTGCCACAAGAAGCTTATCTATTGGAATGCAATTTTAGGGTTCACATATACACAAAAGGGCAACTACCCATTTGGTTTTGATGTTCTGATCTAAGGAACTAAAAGTAAGGTAATGGTCAACTCCTAATTTTACATGGAAGTTGATAGGCAAATCTTGATCACTGAAAGTGAAGTATGAACATGTAATTTCATAACCAAATGTGCCAGGTTTTCCTTTCTAGTGCTACTTAACCATCCCAAAATCATTTCGTGTCTTGAAATGTGGTCGGTAATGGTAGTGGTGGTAGATCAAATCAAAGTTTGTTTTTTTGTGTATGTTTCAAATCAATAGCTAATATCATGCGAGGGGATACATGAAGTCGACGGTTCATGTAAAGGACGATAAGAGTCAAGTCACTGTGTCTAAAGGGACTCTTGTTTCAGCTTGGTTCAAGTACTTTAATGGCTTCGTTTTCCATTTTTATATCTTGGGCTCTTATTTACCAAACAAAGGCTTTTCATATAAAGGCTTCTGTTTTGAGCTCAAATCTCAACGTGAATTGTGGCTGTTCATGGGCTCTCTCATCTCTTTTACCAAAGCAGAATCTGAAATTCTTGGTGCTTCAGGAAATTATGTGGGCTTGGTCTCTTTAGCTGAACAGGTTTGCCTATGCGTCAGGCCTATAAGAAAAGTAGTAGTGTCGGATTATATATATGCATACATATATGTACTTATGTTACTTTTCTCAGTTTAGGCAACTCAAGTGACTCGTGGCAAGCCCACTTCATTCAAAGTTTTCTTTTTTAAAAATGGGAAACTCATAATCGTTATCTTTTGAATACATACTAGGTAAATTTTTGGATTGATGTAATATTTTGCAAATTACGCCACCCGAGTATTTCGTATTAAGCAAATCTTGTATGACAAACTAGATTAAGAGAACGCAGGTAAGAAAATTCGAATATAAGACCTTTCAGTCCTATGTCCCTGCTCCACCAACTCGACCACGCCAGAGAGGAACTTCTTTGAAAGATGCTTTCATGAAGCAAAGTTTCCTAACCCCTAAGAGGCACTTCGTTGAAAGATGTTGCACCAAGTTTCCTAGACTTTCTTCCTTTTAAATAAACCCTTCTTTACTAGAGGAACTGTAGTTGCTACCTTTCATATATATAATAGATAAACTATAAAAATTATTATTTAACAAATTAGTAACTTAAAATGACTCGATATAGAAGACAGAAAAATAAGAAAATTGTATTAAACTGTCATAAAATTAACTAATAATTAAATAAAATTAAAGAATTTAAAATATAATTAAAATGGATTGTCTTAATTAAAAAAAAAGATAGTTAAATGAAAATTAATTGATTTATTTTAGTTTATGAAAAAAAATTTAACTAATGGAAATCGATCGACTAATTAATAAATTGATCGATTTTTAACAAGCCTTATTAAAGTGAATTGAATCAGAAAATTAAAAATCAAACCAAAAAATTAGACGATTCAAGATTTTATAGTTGAACTGATCGAACCGATTGAATTTTTTTGTCATTAAATTTAGGTTCGAGTCTATTTTAAATTTTGAATAATTTGGTAAGCTAGAGTCAAAATTGAAAATAATTTGACACTTGAAAAAGTGAACCCAAATTTATTTGAATTTTGAACAAAACCGTAGAGCTTATTCCTATTTGTTAGATTAGATTTAAATTTTTTTGACCAAAGTATAATTTAAACTTAATCAACATTATATATGTACTGGAAGATAAATATGAAAATATTTTAAATTAGATTTAAATTGAACTTCAGATTAAATACTTTTTTACATGGTCTTAAACTCGATTAAATCAAAATTAACACAAGAGTTTCTTTTATATTGCCTTTAACAAAGACAGAAAGATTTGCGTTGGAGGTGATGGGCTGTGTCATTGTCTCGCTTATCTTTCTTCGTGCTTGTTTGGTTCAATTTTTGGGGACTCTAAAAATACTTTTTTTATTGCAAAAGTTATTTTTAGGAAGCTACCAAATAAACGGGCTCGGATTATCTATCCCGTTAATTTGTGCCTAACTTGTTTTATGACTATTTATATTATTCAACTTTTGTTACTCTTATTTATTGAATAGATAGATACTTATAAAATAAAATATATACAGAATAACAAAAATAGGTTATCTATTTCTTAAATAAACCAAGCTTCAGATCACCCGTATTAACAACTTTTAGGTGCCGTTTGGTTCTATTTTTATTTTTTGTTGTTGTAGTTTTTTAGTTTTTTGTTTATATTTTTTTCAAATAAAAACAAAAACCTGTTTGATTGTTAGTATTAATATGATTATATTTTTACCACTGATAATAATTACGTATTAGATAAAACTTAAAGATAAATTATTTTTAAGTAAATAAATTTATTTAATCTCTTATATAATATTTATTAACAAATTATTATTAAAATTATGTTAATTTAATAAAATAAATAATTTAAAAATTAAACTTTTATTTATAAATTAATATTTATTTGAAATATATTTTAACTATGAAATCAAAATGATTTGAATATTTATATATTTTAAATTTAATTATATTTATTAATAATTATTAAAATTTAATTACATTTAATTTAATTATAAAAATAATATAAAATAAAATATTTCATAATTTTTATTAATAATTAATTTTAATTTATTAAAGATATAATCTTGAATTAAACCTGTCCATTGGGGCTAGGCCCGCTAGGGAAGCGTCATTATAAAGCAACTACAACGAGTTAAAGACAAAATGGAAGGGAAAGTAACAATTCGTCAGGCTCCTTAATAGTTGGAGAAGTTGCTTTATCAATCAAATTCAAGGCCATCCCATCAACGTCGGAAGTGATCTCTCTTCTTGAGATTTATAAATCAATAAACTCATTCGTTTAGATGGTGATTATGATGTGATGTACGGTCCCTATTTCAAATCCTAAATATTTCTGATTCAGGATAGTATTAAAATTAATACTTAATTTGAATTTAAAGAATTTTAAATTAAATTTAAATTTAAAAATTAGCATAAAACTTACCTCGAAGTATCGAATAGACTAAAATCTTTTTGTAAAATAATGTAATCTTAGAAATAAAACTAAAATAGTAGCGATTTAAGAGATTTAGTGACTGTTTAGATGAATTTTTGAAAGGTCAATAAGTATTTTTTTATTACAAATTTTTTAAAATGAGTATTTTACTTAAAATAAAAAAGAACTTTTTTAATATATACAGCATTTTAAAATGCAGCATTTTAAGAAGTTCAAATATAGAACTTCTAAAAAAAAATTTCACAAATAACTTTTTCGGATAGATTTTTCATATCAATTCATGTGCTTATTTTTTAGTCTCCTTTGTTCTTATGTTTTACACATAATTATCATAATACTCACAAACTTACCTTCAAGTTTATCTAGCAATCTCATTATTTGACTTTTTTTATATGTTTTTATATTTATTTTAATATTAATTTTACTTATGTTATAATTCATATAAAATATATTTTTATTTATGTTTCATGTGGTTTAAAATTATATAATAATTAATATATTGTAATTTGTATATTGTTTAATATACTTTAAATAATATTTATATGCATAAATAATATATAAAATAAAATATAGTTAAAATTAAAATTACTTTTTACTTTTATGTTTCCAACCAGTCTACTGCATGAAGCTCTTTCAAAAAAGTTCCTTTTTAAATAACAGTTAAATAGTCAACTAATTTCTTAAAAAATTTCTTCTAAAAAATGATCTGCCAAAAAGAAACTCTACTAATAATAACTATACTGGTATAAGTCTAATTAAACATACTTGTTGAGTTTTTAAAAATTTATGTCTAATTCAAAGTTTGATTTCTTAAAAATTTATGTCTAATTCAAAGTTTGATTTCGAACCTAAATCAACCCGAAATTTAAAAAATAAAAAATGGTATAATCTAATTTAAATCTTGATTAATACTCGTTAATATAGAATTGAGTCAAATCAAAACTTAATTACCAAGCCATCTTTTACCTATTATTAAACATATTTATCAATCAAAGTCAAGGTCATTCCTTCAACCTCAAAAAGTGGTGTCTCTTCATGAGGTATATAAATCAATAAACACATTGTGTTGGGATTGTGATAATGGTGTGACGTAAGGTCCCCACTTCAAATCCAGTAGAATTTATTAGGTTTTGCTTTGAGATTCTAAGAAGAAAGTAAGCTCTTTTCCATCAAATCAAATAGAAAAAAGTAAGAGTTTAATATGACATGTACATTTTAATCCAATATGGGAGAATAACTGACACATCCGTTTGAAACTAGATCTTCTTTTTAATTTTATGGTGTGTTATTGTGTCCAGTAAATCTTAGCTATTTATTTATGTAGGTCTTACATGGGCTCCATATAAATAAACGTAGACTCGCATAAATAAATGGCTGAGATTCACTGGACACAATAAGACACCATAAAAATTAGACAGAAGATCTGGACTCGCTGAAAAACAAGCAACAAGTTTGCAATCCCAATTTTTCTATTTTTAGCAGCCCAACTCCTAAATTATCAAATCACACAGGATCTAATGCCTGACATTACCCACTAGTATATACATTTGAAAAGAAAAAAAAGTAATAGGAATAACAAAAAGTTTAAAAGAAGCATATCAAATTTTCAACTCTATTTTATTAAATCTCATTTATATATTTACGTGATATTTATACAAATATGTGAATGAGATTTAATGAAATATGGTAGGAATACCATAATCAGAACAAGAGATCTAATCCCCACAATAAAGGTCCAGTTGCAAGTGTCAAAGTTTTAAGTTATTTAATGAATACAAATTGCATATATGTAATGGAATGATTTAAAAGTTGATTCAGTCATAAAAATTTTGAATTATCTAACTTTTTTAAGTTTTAACTTTTGGATTCAATTTACTTTAATAACTCTTATTTTTAAAAATCAATTAATTTATTAATTAATATTTCAAATTTTATTAATTAACAGATTATTTTAAGTCAAAATAAATCAATTAATTTTTATTTGATAGTTTCTTTTTCAATTAACTTCAATATTTTTTATTGGTAAAGATAATTTCTTTTAATCACATTTTAAATTCTTTAAATTTACTCAATTTTTAGCCGATTTTATGATAGTCCTATATTAGTTGAACCTTTTAAATGTTAAACCTCTTATTTTATCGTTTTAACTTCTGTCCGTTTTAAAACATTGATATATTGTGTATATTTGAGAATTTATTTGCATAATTTACAATTATTGCATGTATTTAAATTTTATTTAATTCACATTATATCTAAGAAAAAGATTGCAAATTATTTTATTATAAAATAACAACAATATTTATAATTAAATATTATAATAAGTTGAGTTAGACTTGAGTTATTTCTTTTAACCTAATCCCAACCTCTAAATTTGAATCAAAACTAAAGTATTGTTAGTTTATTAAATTAAATTAGGTCAACCCATCAATGTTGATAATTCATACCCTAAGTTGGTGACAGCCTAGCAAAAGCAACCCATTTCAGAAATTCCGGCACCTTGGCCTTGCCGCTCTCTCTTATCTTAGACCAAAGCTTTTTATACATTTCTTTGAGAAATAGCACATAAAGTCGGCTTTTTTTAAAGCAACGTTTCTTCTTTATTGGCTGCTTTTAATATTTATAATTTATGAGTGATTAAAAATGATTTATCGTGAACTTTGATTAAAAAAACTTAATTAATTTGATAAGTTCATCCGTAAAAATTGTTAACCGTTTAACTTTACGATTCGATTTTTAATATTTTTGTATAATTACAAGTGTAAATTCTAATTTTAAACTCTTAAGTTTAATAATTTGATATAATTACAACTTTAATTTCCAATTTTAGACTCTTGTTAAGGTTATTTCTTTGTAATTGCAAACTTATGGGTTTAAATCACGAAAACAACATTTTGTTAAATACAAAGAAAAAGATACGTATAATTGATAATCTTCACCCGGTTCTCGTATTACGGGAAGCCTTATGTCCTAAATTTGCCCTAAACTCTCAAATTTAATAATTTGACATAGTTTGTAGTTTAAAACTATCAAATGAGCTAATCAAAATGCTCTATAAAACAAAAGAATTGAGTCTTTTGTTTGTTCTATTAGGTATTAACTACCAAAAATTTTCATCTAATATACAAACTGTGAATTTGAGATCAAAATGGCATAATATGTGTAGTCTTAGTATCGTAACTTGAAAGGCAAGACTTTGAATTAACCCGAAAGATCTTCAACAAATCCGCCGCCATCAGCCTCACCGCCGGCGAGCAGTTACTCTGCATAAGCAACAATACCATTGTCAACCCATTCCTACTCGCCACCGCCTCCTGCGCTCTCCGATCCCTAAACAAATAACACACGCTCCACATCACCGTCACGGCTCGCTCCGTCGTCTCCGCCGTCACTTTCAACATCTTCTCCATCACCGCCTCCAAGCACGCCGCGTCACCGCACATGTCCTCCCTCCCTTCCCTGCACGACGACATCGTTTCAAGCAGCTTCATTGCTTTCTCGGTGATGGAGACGTTGACGTCTGGTGATTTCAGTAACTTCCTTAGCTCCGACACGGTTTTGAGATGCGCCAACTTCACTTTCACACGTTTCGGCTTCGAAATCGCGATTAGACATGACAAGCTCGCTTCGATCAAGATTGGATCGGATTCTAAGCTTAGAAATCTCACCATTTCTGTTAATAATCCTTCCTTTTCTAAAATCATGAGCTTCGATTCTGCGTCTATCGCGATTGCTTCCAAAATTCTTAACGATCCAATTCTCGAATCCAATCTTCCTTGTTGAAGAACAGAGAGAAGCGAAGATAGGGCGTTTTTAGAGTCTTCATCTTCCTTCTTCAATTGTAAAGTCATTAGCTCCTTCCTCTCTCCGATTTTAGGTAACATTATATCCAAAAGCCTAACAACTTCTTCAATCTCGGTACTCTCGATCATCAAATCAACGAGCATTGACACCACACCCTCTGTTAAGGCCAAAACTTCTCTGCTCTCCTCCGATTCTCTCGCAAAATTTAAAAGCTTCAATAAATTGTTACGTCGTAGGTTCTGTTCCCGATCACCAGACTTGAGTGCTTTAACAATGACTTCGATTTCTTCGCGCGAAGGAGCCAAATTACTGACTGAGTCGACTCGGCAGTTGTGATGGACTGACTCGGACCAGATCTTGATGAGTCGTTGTAAGGTGCGGTTAGGCACGATGTCTTTAGTTTGCAGCGGTTGCATGGTAGCCGGGCACGTGTTGTTGCCGGAGTCCAGCCACCGTTCGATGCTGTCGCGATCGTACGTTACACCGGTGCACAGGCTTACCGGAGACTTCATAACGTCCAGAGAAATCGGACACTTGAAGAAGCTCGGAACAGTTACGTACAAGTCCTTCACCATTCTTTTCCTGTTCAATTTGCTGTTTGGTTACAGAGAAACAGAAAGAAAAAATAGAGAGAGAGAGTAAACGGTGCGGGAGTGTTTAAAGAGAGAAGAGAAAGAAAAGAGTCAAAGTTATGATGACGTCATGAGGTCTTACTTTTCGGACAAGAATCTTCTTTTAATAAGCACAGTCATCTTAAAGTAATACTATTCTTTTTGGCCTTTTGGTCTTCGGTCAAAGCTGGTTTAGTTGGGGTTAATTCTTTATTTAGAAGCACCACCTTCCGCGTGGACTTCACCTCCTTTAATTATAACCGTTGGATGAGACTACGAACTTAATCATCATTTTAGGTCGATTTTGCATATAAATTTGTATAACTAATACATCAACAACAATAACGCAGAAAAGATTAAGCTGATATGCAAAGTTTATAGAGATCCAATAATACACAGTATTATTATTAATTAGTAAAAAAATTATTTATGAAATAAATATATATAATTAGATGATAGAAATAGGTCAATCAGAGTCCTCATTGATATTTTTAGTTTGATCGGAATTTTACGATTCAAATTTTGATTAAATTAAGATTAAAATGACGATGAATTTGTATAATTTAATAAAATTACGTCTTTTTATCTAAGTTAATGGGTTGATTTTCTCAAATTTAAGTTTAATTTGTCACCTGATAAATTTAAATTTAATATGTTAATTTTGAATAAAAATTTAATTTGTTAAAATATTTGATTAACTTAGATTTAATCAAACTTTTACAATTCAAGACTCGATTAAATTAAAGTTAAAACAAGGTTATTTCAACATGTTATGCTAAAACTATAAATTTTATTCGAATTAAGAGGTTGATTTTATTAAATTTTATTTCAGAAACAACCTCTCTACAATGTAGGGATAAGGCTGTGTACTATCAAACTTTCTTAGACCCCGCTTTATTATGGGACTTCAAATTAGGTGTGATAATAATGATTTTAATAAATTTAAACTCATTTTAAAATTTAATCAATTTATACTTTGGATTCATTGATTTTATATCAAAAATAGGTAAAATCCTATTTTTTGAGTTTTAAAAATAATGTAATAAAATAAAAACTTAGAATTAAGTAATAAATTTAATCCATCTAATATTTATAAACCTATGAAATAACTCTTTAAGATCTTAAAAGTCTTGAAAGGGTTTAAGTGGATTTTGGTGCATCATTTGTGTGTATTCTTTAGGAATGCCAATAATGAGTAATTGGTTTACACGGCGTATAGGAAGTGCCCCCAATTTACGCATAAGATTCTGCACTAGACAATTTGGAGCACTCATTATTACGTCTATACTTTACAAATTAAGAATCTGAAATTGACCCAATGCTAGTAGTTGGCATCATTTAGTGCAAATCTAATCAAATCCTAATAAGTTATAACTAGCTTGTCAAGTCTAGACCTTGCAGAGTTGAGTGCATATCAATAAGTGTTGAACATATGCTTAGTTCTATTTAGGCGGTGGTGTCCTCTCACCAAATTGTTAATTTCAAGGTTAATTGGTACCTTGTAATTTTATCAATTTTCTTTTTAATTGCTATATTTTATAAATTATTTACCTCTATAATATTATTAAATCGATAATTATTACACAAATGTTTATATTATGTTTCAATGAATTTTTATTCAAAATAATTTAATATTAAAAAGTTTCAATTTTAGTGAATGGATAAAAATTAACAGAATATAATAGAAGAAATTATGAAATAATTAAACGATGTTATATGAAATAAAAGATAATTTTAAAAATAAAAATAAAAGTAGGAAAATTCAACATAATTAAACTTAATTTCAAGTAATTTTTCAAAAATGTATTAAATAAATTTAAAATATATAACAACTCATAAATAAATCAATTTGAGTTTATCTAGTTCAAACGAAATTACAAATTCTTGATGAGCTTTCAAGATTGTATTACAATAACTAATACATAAACATTGAGAATCTTTGTTTTCTAGTGGTAAATTTATAGTATTCAAGTAGATATGTACGTGCGCAATGGCTAATTATTATCGACATTCATTGGAATTAGCAATGCACCGAAAGTGTCACCTTCCTGTCACACTAATTGCTGATATTTAACTTTAATCTTAGTTAATCAAGTTAGCTTACAAAAAGATCATCATTGATCTACTCTTCAACCTTCTCTTTCACCTTCCACCAGTGAAAAGCTTTTGTGTTCCTTTCTATGTTAAAAGAGATTTGAGTAATTATACAATAGTGGGCACTTGTGCAATGAAACATAATTGATGTATATATATATATATATTAGACATGTTATTGAAAAATATATTTGAAGGCCTTTGATATGTTTTAGTATTTTAAAATCAAAATAATTTTAAGTTTCAATCATGGATATCAATTTGATATTTTATGAATAATTTAAAAAAGCAAACCCAATATGTAAGACTCTTCGCTTTATGAAGATTGAGCGAGAGCCATCAATATATGCAACTTTTCCTTTAAATTTTATAAAGAGACTGTTTTCATAACTCAAACTTGTGATCATTTGATCACAAAAGAATAATGTTGTCAGTTACTTCAAATTTATCATTCTCTAAATTCCTACAATGCGAAGTACTATCCTAAAAATAATTTTAATCTAAAACTTATTGTAAATGATTGGATTGAATACAGATGATCTATAATTTAGATTTAACTCGATCTTTATTTATTATAAAAAATAATATCAAACTAATTTTTAATTTGATTCTTCAAATTCAAATTTAATTCAATTAAATCAAGTATCTATTAATTTTAGGCAAGAACGTATTGATTTTGCTATCCTTATGTATATCATGCAAAAGTTGGAGTCGATTATACTTCAGTGGGTTTCATTGGATTCCATTTGTAATTATAATGTATAATCATACCTACCGTAATTACTATAATATCGTACATCAAGTTATTCATTATTAGGTACTATAGGCTTAGGAATAAATGACAATCATACTCCGACAAGCAGATAAATGATTTAGTGTGAAAATTTATATCCAATATACCTTTCACTTTAGTATTTAATATTATTAGTATGTCATTGCAAACGGATGCCTCATTAATTAGATGAGATTATTAGGCTCTTCAATCATTTTTCATATATATATATATATATATACGCGCACGCTTTAGTAAAAGATAGCAGACTTCTCTTTCATTTTATAGAATATTTTAAAAAAGAAAATTAATCTTTAAAATATTCAAAAAGAAAATTTTGTTCTCTCTAATTTTTAGTTTATTAAAAAATTATTTCTATTAAACTTTGGTTAAAAAATAACCATGAAATAATTGTAGTGTAAACATAAAATATGGACTAATCAAATGTTATTTTTATAATGATTAGTTAATAATACTATCAAATTATTAAATTAAGCCAAATTTAATTGGTTCGATTTGACTTTAAGAGCTAAATTAAATTACTATATTAGACATTTAATTAGTGTTTATACTGTTTGTAGTTACCATTTATAATGATTCAATACAGATCTTAAATTTGAATTGAGCTAATTAAATATGATTTAAATTAATAATTTATTGTAATAATATCAAATTATTAAATTAAGTCAAATTAATTAGTTCGATTTGACTTTAAGATCTAAATTATACATTTAATTAGTGTTTATACTGTTTGTAGTTACCATTATTTTTTAAATTGAAATCTAATAAAAAAGATTTTCTTAAAAATTGAAAATTATAAGGAAAAATTAAAAAATTATATATAAAAATTTAAAATAGGAGACTATCTTTTTTACTTTTTTTATATAATTTTGGTCAAATTCCAATTTTTATTGAAATTCCCGTAATAATCCATTCCATTCCTTTATTAATTCACTTCAAATCTTTAAATTTCTTGATGATGCTTAATTATATTGGATTAAAACACGAAATCTAGCAATAATTGGCGTGTGGTGTTGGAAGTTTATACGTATCTGCATGAATGTTCGTGACTTGCGTGACACATCAAATTCTTGGAAGACAAAGACTTAGCTCCTATTTATTACTCTTCAATTGCCAAATTTTGACTCAAAACGTAACCCAATAAGGCAATAAGTCTTTGCTTCCTTCTCAATTTCAATTTCCACCACCCTTTGTCCTATCTTTGCGATCTGTTCCACACGCAGTATGAGTTGTCTTCCATTTCAAAGTCAAATTCAACCATAGAGTAACATATTCTTAATTCATAATGTAGTCCAATGGGGTAGAGTTTGTCTTTCCCATGTCTACGAATCAACACTTTTTCCAAGTCATGTATGAAAGTTATGAAGCCATATCGATCCCTAAATGCTTGCTAGGTCATCGATACACTATAATGGTGGGATATATTCAATTGTGTCGATAGAAAGATCTTGCTTATTAAAATTTGTTCTGCTTTTAGACTTACGTATCTGTAAAGATTCTCTCTAATTTTCCAAGTACCAAAAAGAAGATGGAACTTACGTTTTCCACCTCTAATTTCTTCACGACA
Source organism: Erythroxylum incrassatum (assembly GCA_026546855.1). Lineage (NCBI taxonomy): Eukaryota > Viridiplantae > Streptophyta > Magnoliopsida > Malpighiales > Erythroxylaceae > Erythroxylum > Erythroxylum incrassatum. Next base: position 30,672,925 of record JANVCL010000212.1, on the reverse strand, counting down.
AGGAATGGGAATTTATTGTATAGAAGACTCTGCGTCCTGACATTTGCAAGTTATTGATAATTTGATTGTTTTTGTCTTTTTGGACCTGTCAAGGATAATTATCAATGTTGTAAAAATCAAACCGATTCGGTCGTTTAATAGCGAAAATTTTAAATCAGTTAATTTTTTAGGCTGAGTTTCAACTTTTCAGCTTAATTTAGTTTAATAATCTTCGTTGTTAAAAACCGATCAGTTTATTAATTAATCGACTATTTTTTAAACTAATTAGTTTGTAAAAATTAAAATAAACTGATTAATTTTTATTTAATAGTTTTTTAATTAAACTTTAAAATTTTCAATATGTAAAGATAGTTTTCTTCATTCATTTTTAAAAATTTTAATTATATTTAATTTTTAACTAGTTTTATGACAGTTTAATATCAGTTGGATATTTTAAACCTTAAACCTCTTGTCATACCGGTTTAATTTGCGGTCCAATTATGAAAATATTGATAATGACCTTCCAAAGGATTGAAAAAAGATAAATTATTTTGAATATCACAATTCTTACTAATTTGTTAAATATTCGTATGTTTTTATTTTGTAAGATTATATATCACGACATAATAAAAAAGTATACTTGTGTCCTGATTTAATATTGTTTATAGCTAAATCTAGTGGTAGTCAAATAGATTTGATCATTCTATTCAAATATTTTTGAGAGATATTACAAAATTTGGCAACATTTGCACCATTTTTTATTTTTTTATGAATTTATTTTACCTTTAAAACATATATAAATTTTTATCACATAAGTTTTACTTAAAGTAAACCATTCTTAACATCTTTACAAAATTTTAAATTAGAATTTTAAGTATTTAATTTTTTAAGAGTTAACAATTAAGTATAATTAAATTTGATTACTCCTACATAGGTGCCAACAATACTCCAGTATGCATTTTTATAAATCGATTGTAAAATGAAGGTTTGGTACATATGTTATATTTTGTTTATAGTTCAGGATGCTCTAAATAATTTAATTTACATGATTTACTTCTATCTCTTTTTCATTAAAACATAATTTCATAAAAATGAAGTTGGAAAGTATGTACATTCATTTCACTATACTATGCCGAATCCCTTATACTTACATTTAATACATTTAAAGCTTTGCTTCCTAAACTGTGCTTGAGGAAGAAGTTGGCTTTTGATCGATCTGTTCATGTCAAAAGTGCAATAATTGATGGTAAAAGTCAGTATACATAATCCATTAGTTTATATGTATATATGAACAGAATAAACTTTATGACTTACCTACCGACAGCTCTGAAATCAAACCAAACCTTCAAAATTCCACTCCGCAAGAAAAATTCTGCCAAAGAGAAAATTGCATGAAAGGTCCAAACTATGAGAAAACAATTGGTTTTTCTGTCATACTTGAAGTTATTTTAATCGATTCTTTAAAAATTGGGCTGCAAGTTAAATTAATAAAATAAAAGATTTAAAGTCTAAAAGGTTTAACTGGTATTAAATCGTCATAAAATTTGGTAAAAATTGAATAAAATTAAAAAATTTCAAAATATAATTAAAAAATTGTACTTATTTATCAAAATTTTTTAAGTTTAATTAAAAAAGAGATTGTTAAATGAAAATTAATTGATTTACGTTAGTTTATAATATTTACAAAAACTGACCGATTAATTAATAAACTAATCGAATAACAATAAGAGTTATTAAAATAAATCAAATGGGAGGTTAAAAATCGAATTAAAAAATGATCAATTCAAAATTTTTATAATTAAACCGGTCACATTAATTAAGTTTTTTAATCATTAATTTTAATAACGAAACTTAACTATCATATATTGACGTGCGTAGGGATTCTCGGTTGCATATAATAACTCTCATATATTGACGTGCGTAGGGATTCTCGGTTGCATATAATAACTCTCAAATCATATATTCGTTATAAATTACCTGAGAAATTGATGATTTATAATAAAAATAAACTTAATTCAAGTAACTTTTTAGGAATTCAGACTCAAAAAATTTAAGAAACTCAAAAAACTTGTGTGCTGGAAAACTTTTACAAAGTCCCTCGATCACCACAAAAGTGCGTTCACATCTAATGTTCAATCCAACAAGTCTATCAGAATTCAGAGTCAAAAGTCTGATCAACTCACTGACTTGGGATCCATTCTACTTTCTTTTAGAGAAGAGAAGACGGGAACCAAAATTTGTAGCTCAAATGTCCACTCCTACTTTACCTCATCAAATCTGATGCTCTAACCAAAATTAGATTAATTTCGTTAGTTCAACTATAAATTATTGCCTCGTCAAGCAAACAAGTGAGACTATTTCTTATCAAAATGAATAAAAACAATGTAGATTAAGAGTGATCTTGTGTGGCAACACAGATTTGCTGCTCCTTTATCGGTTTGGGCTGAAACGTTGCGGCACCATCAAGATTAGTTGACAGTGTAGGTGGTGATTAAGAATGAAAAAGCCGCTAATGGTGTCATTACATGGCGGAAAGCTGACCTTAGATGGGTGAAGTTCAACATTGATGTTGCAACTACTGTGAATGTTTTCTATACTGGGTATGGTTTCGTTGCTAGAGATTATTCGGTTTCACCTTGGAGATTAAGGTTGGCAGACTTGAAGGAGTTTTTCGACCAAAGATTGCAGAAGCTTTGGCTATAAAAGAGGCCATTAGTTGGATTGAGCGTAAGCATTGGCACAGAGTCGTTGTTGAGAGTGATTGCCTTCTTGATATTCAAGCCCTTAAGAATCGGTTATGTTCTCAACTTGATTGCGAAGTTGTCTTTTAATATGTTAGGCGTTTTGTTAACGAGGTTACTCATAGCTTATGTAACACCCAAATATCCCCTGGGAGGATACATGAATGCCACCTAAGACAGAACAAATAAAACCAAACATCACACTGATATTTATTTTATTTAGTAACT
>JANVCL010000212.1:30648781-30662162 GCA_026546855.1 Erythroxylum incrassatum | reverse complement strand
GTTCGGAATCTGCTCACCACTTAAGGTAGAACTTTGGGGAGTCCACTCGAGTCTCCAACTGGCTTGGGACCTCGGTTATCGACGTCTTATCCTCGAAGTCGACTCCCTAGAGGCAATCAATATTCTCTCTACTTCATACTACCCCGGTACTGATCAGTATGCTTTGGTGACAGGTATCCAGAGTCACCTCAGACAACACTGAGAGATGCAGCAACAACATGTGTACTGCAAAGGAAACCAAAGTGCCAACTGTTTGGCGTCCCTTGCAGCATTTGCTCGTCCGGGCCTCCATTTCCTTCAGGAGCCCCCAACGTTACTCTAGGCCCACATGCAACGTGATCATCACGATTTTTTGTTTCGCAGTCACTACGCTATTTAGGACGGTTGTTTTTGTTTGTTTTATTTCCTTTGTAAAAAAAAAAGGAGTTTGAAAGTTGAAAAATAATGCTTGCAATTTGCAAGGTCAAATATAGAAGCGAGCCTCCATGCAATTTCAATTAAAAATAACCTTATCAAAACCTCTCAACATTGAATTATTGTGCCTTTTTGTGCTAATATTTCTTGGTTTGTTGAATTAAAAATTTAAAAAATCTTATCTGCAATAATATAATTGACCCTTACTTTATATGTAGTAGGACCCTTAATTTTATCAGTTTTTAAAAAATTAATTTGACTTTCACTACTCAATTGTACTGTTCCATGTTTTATGGAAAAAAGAAATAACTACAGAAAATAAAAATGGTTTTATGAGAAAAGAAAAGGGAGGCTTAAAGAAGTGGAACATGATTACAAACTACATCAATGGTGCCTCCAAATTAGAAAGTTAAAGATGGATTAAGAAGAAGTGGAAATGAAGCCAATCATGAGTTTCTAAAACCTAAGACTTTCACTTTAGTCACGTTTTGTCTCCTAAAGATGGTAATTGATGATCATTTTTTCCTACAAGTGATGCAAAATTTTGGAATCATACTCCTCACATAACCCAAGATTCTTACACTCTCTACATGTTGATTGATTTTTTTAAAAACTCAAGATAAGGTAGCAATGGGTCAAACTGGGTTTCAGGTGAGTTTGAAAAAATTTTATAGATTGTCGGATTTAAATTTAAGTCTAATTTGATTTAAAGAGACAATTTCATTCAAGTTCATTTAAATTTCAAACATATTTTAAAAGTCTAAACAAGTTTATTAAGTTAAAATTGAATTTCTTTCTTGTAATTTGAATGCAAATTAATTAATTTATTAAAATAAAAAAAATTTTATGTCTTGTTTAAACTTAATTCTAATTTCATGAAATTAAAGAAGAGATGGCAAAATAATTAGAATTAAATTTATAAGAAAATATTTTGAAATACGCTCTAATCAAATGTTCCGCTCAAAACATGTGTGCTAGAAGCTTGGATTAGATTTTAATCTTTTTTTTTTCAAGTTTAACCTGATGATTTCAATCAATTCTGGTCAAGAAAGTTTCGCGCTTGGACTTTTATATCATCCTTAAGTAGGGATGTCACTGGGTAGGTCTGGGCTTGAATTAGGAGAACATTCTCGACATTGGGTGGCTTGAAGTTTTATTGTGCATGGATCTAGGAATGACAATTGAGTCAGGGCCTGATCCAAAGTCAATAGATCAGGTTTGGATTGACTAGGTCTCAGGTCTAGTTTTCCTAAAAAATCAAGGGTTGGATTTAAATTTGAACTGCGAAGGCCTGATTCTCTTATACTTTTTAAAATTTTGGGCTTGACTAAGTCAAACTCAAGATCAAGCCGGCTGCCTCAGGCCGAGTCGGGATGGAGCTCGAGTTCGCTACCTGGGCCCAACCCAACCCATTGTCACCTGTACCTAGATCTAATACAATCATTTTCTTTTTAAAAAAATTTAAAATTAAAAAATGATGTCATTTTATTAAAACGTTATCATTTTTAGGTAAAAAATTTAAGTTTCGGGCCGAGTCTGTGCTCAAATTTGATCTCTATCTCTAATATGCAATGTTTTAAAAACCGGACTACACATTGAATCGGTCGAAGAAAAAAGTTTAAAGTTTAAGATTTAAAAGTTTAACCAGTAATGAGCCGCTATAAAGCTTGTACATAATAAATAAGAAGTAAAATTTATAAGAATAAGTAAAAAATAATTTATTGAAATTTAAAATACACCAATGCCTATTGCTATATAATGAACTAATAATAAATAAATACAAGCCTAATATAAAACATAAAATAACAATAAAAATCAAAGAGAGACTAAAGAGACTACTGCTACTTTAGAAGTTAAAGTTCTTCAGCCATAGGATGAACAAAATTGGTTAAAACAGACAAAATTTTAATGAAACACAAACCAAACCTATCATCATTTACCTATCAGGATTCATAGCTAAAGTTAAAATTTCAGTTTTGTGGTTGTATTTTCCAATAGGATCAAAGTCAAAAATTATCAAGACACAAAAATGGAGTATACATATACAGCTATACAAAGAAGACCAACAACAACAGAATGGATACAAGGAAGACTAGATATTACTCAATTATTAAACTTTGCTCCTATAATTGCTCCACTTTAAATAGTCTAATCGAAATATTACTAGTTTTCAATTTTGTTGTTTTAGATCAACAAATTGAACAGTTGAAAGAGTATATATAACCCAACTATGAAAATCATAAATTGATATGAAATAGATTTCTAAATATTACAAAAAACTTAAACTAACTGTTAATAGAGTATTTCTAATTGTTACAAAAACTAATTGGTCAATACTATTCCTTATCAGTTAACCTGGAATAACACATAACATGAACTCTATATAAACTTGACAACGAGAATCAACATTTCAATCCAAAACCATTACAGTGAACTAATCCATGCAAGACATGAGTCTGTAGATCAAAAGCATCATGTTCCAATCGCTTGCTCCAGTGGCTGTCTGGTTATATGATTAGATGATGCTTTCTTTTGGAGACAAAATTATCACTCCAACCTAAATCACAAAACCAAAGATTGAAAGAAGATCCAGAATTAATGCAACAACTCCACGCCTCACCTCAGATACACAAGAATTAGCAGTAACATTAAAAGAAATTACCACTCCAAAATATTCTCCCATCGACAGGTTGTTTGGGAGCAGAAACAGGCAGCTCGTCAAAGAACGAAGAGCAACAATATAACAACAGATGACTAAACAAACAAACATAGATCAACAAAAGGAGCAATAATTTCAAGAAAGAATAAAAGATTTAAACTCAAACAAGCATCACAGAGACACAGACCCCTTACAAGGCTCAATTTCTGCTTTAATGGGTTACCCACAGTAGCCGCCTAAGGAAAGTCACAGAAGTCGCCCAAGGAGAGTCAACAGGGCTCGATTTCTGCATCTATGAGTTACATACATCTATTTTGACAGTAAGATGGTGACGCGAAGATGATGAAGAAAAGATGGTGAAGAGGGGAGAGACATGTCGATTTTTGAATCAAATCTGAAGGGTTTAGGTTTAGGTATATCTGTCGAACTGATTGAGAAGATCGGAAGGGGCGACTGACGAAAGAGAAAGAATGAAATCTGAACTCTGAAGGGTTTAGATTTAAGTATATCTGTATCATCCAATCGATTGAGAAGAGGTTGAAGGGGCGACTAGCGAGAGACAGAGAATGAAATTTGAAATGGTAAAGGGCGACAGGCAAGATAAAGAACGAAATCTGAAAGGTTTAGGTATTTTCGTAATATCAAACTGGTCTAACCGGTTTGATAAAAATCGGCCAGTTCTCTTATAAACAAGCCGATTTTCATACCGACAGGTTATTAGTTAAAACCAAACCTTTCCAGTTGGACTCCAGTTTTTAAAACTTTGCTAATATGATTTGAATCTAAGTTGATAGAAATATCATTGGGTATGGAGCAGCTTAAATTCTTGGACCAGCTGTCTCATCCTGTGAGGTGCCTACAAACCAGCGAGGGGATTAGTCACTGAATCCGCCGGTGAATATCCTGATCTAGGGCCTAAAAAAAAGAAAAGAGTGATGTGAATTTAGTCCTTTAGCGAATTTAGCTAATAAGATGTTAAATATCATCATTACCGTAGAGTTCAGATCATGATTAGCTATAATAATAATAATGAAAATTACATAATTCCAAAATTCTTACCAAATTGTCCTATCATTGGTCATTATTTGTTTGCCTTTTAAGAGCACGCTTACCCTATTTTTGCCTTCTACAGCAAACTTTCATCCTACAGCACCTACTTGTTTCCACACAGAAATGAACCATCTCATCCTTCACATGCTTCCAAGCTAAACCAGCTCCTTGTCTTGATGACCATGAAGCATACAATGATTCTACAACTTGGTAAGAAAAGCCAATGTTGCTAAGGTCCAACAGTTGCAACTTTTTTGCCATGATAATGGCTGTTCACAAGTTTTGGATGAATTGGCCCTCCATAGACGAATTCTTCTGACAGGAGCTTGTGCAACTGTCATCTAGTTCTGATGGCATAGTTTCCATATTGATGGGACCATCTTCACTATCAGCGACTTCAAACTCACAGCATTCACTACCACATTCCTTTGATGGGAACTTGTGTAAAGAGTTTTCAGATACATTGGTCTCAGGCTGCAAAAGGGAAGTCATGCCTTTTACCCCCTCTTTTGAAGCTTGAGCATACTCCAATATATGTTTTTCCTTTAAGACAGCATTATCAGCAAGATGGAGCTCCTGCAGGCATTCATTCTCTGCAGAAAAGGAAATGGCAGGTAAGGATGATGAAACTTTCAATCAGTTAATGTTAATGTTCCATCTAATTTGCTACAAAACCTGCCAATGCCTGAACCAGTTGAAGAATTCCAATGTACTTGAGTTGACATTTGTTTAGGATAAAAACTTTCAGAGAAAACTGCGGATCCATGAGGAAGGATACCAGTGCATTCCCACCCCGCATTAATAACTTTCTGTCAAGTTTTCTCAAACTAAGGAACACTAACTATATAACCTTCATTTCCCATAGGAAACATTCAGAGCAAGGAAAGTAAGAACAAGTTAGTGCATGTTTGTTTGAAGATAAATCCTATAACACTTTAAAACGTATTGAATCTGCAATACATGGCACTGAAATTTGCAGCACCTTATTTCTATATATGTGGCATTTCTTAAATACTACATTCATGTAACATATAACTATTAGAACCTGAATGTATAGAACTGATTAAAGTTATTTTGTTTAATTGAAAAATGTAAAAGATATCCATGCCAAAGAATTAACTAACCTCTTCTGAAGTAGGATTTCCTTCAAGATTCAGCTCAGGAATTCCACAAATGAAAGTAGCATCACTGTTAAGTTTGTGGATGTACGTAGGTGTTAATCCACAGAATGATGAGTCAAGTATCACAGAGTTTTGAGACCCTCTGAAAAGGGATTCTGATATCTGTAGTGCCCCTTCCTACAATTTCCATCAATTTGCAAAATTAATAAGAGGCAGAGAAATAATTTAAACTGCATGCAAAGGTTGGATGCAGAAAAACATAAAGAATGGCAGAAGTGTACTCACAAATCCTACACCAGTTCTCCCAAGTATTAGTTGTGAAAAAAACGAGGTTTTTGCAAGTTGGCAAAGGGTATCTATAACTGGCTTGTTCGAACTCTATCCATTCAGACTCAGTTCTGTAAAACTGCAAAGATCAAAACATCATATTCAGAACATTTTGATCTAAGGTGGCCAACACCTATTCCCTATCTGAAGATAGAAATGGAAATGTATTTTACTAGGTAAAAGGTTTTGGTCAATAGATGATTGAGAACATTCCAGATATGGGCTGATTGTGTCCTGTCAAAATGACTGATTATTAGGCAGGCCATAAGCAATAATATAGAGGGTGTACTTAACACATTCTCTCTTTAAGTACCTATTGAAAGTTGTCCTAGGACAGAGCAATCATTTAGTCCATCGGAGACCTTTTGGATACTCCTAGACGTAATAGAACACCGCTCTATATTTAAGCTATAAAGGGCTGCAAGAGCAAAAAGCATAATAAGAAACATCAAGACCAACACCTTCAACTTGAGAACAAAGGTAGACGAGTCATGAAGTAGTTGGCCATGCTAACATGCCAATAAGAAGAGCTTCAAGATCAAGTCATGGCATCTACAAGGATCTTTTATGCCAAAATAAGATTTAGGATTTTACCTTTACACTTTTCCAATATAGTTGAAAGGAAAGGGGCACATGTATCAGTGAGGCGATTTCTAGGTAAATTAAGCACTTCTAGACGAGTGAAGAGCGCAGGGCACTCACACATCTGCAGAACCACAATTAGAAAGCTCATAATGAGCTACACTAAAAAATGTTGCTCTATTCTTTTAAGATGATAATAGTGATTCCACAGAATCTCCACATTCCAATGAAGACAGAATTTGGGGATTCATAGGAATTCAACATGGGATACATATGACAAATGTGGCAATCTTGATTGCATTTCACTGTTGGAAATATTGATTCAAAATTAAAATTAAAGATTTTGTTTAAAGATAAGATATTTGTTAAAGGATAAAATTTTATCTTTTAAGATAAAGTTGTTATTTAGTTAGGATTTAAAATTTTGAATTTGAATTGTTTTATCAAGAAATTAGCTAAGTTTGTTACTTCATTATCTATATATTTAAGTCTTCATGTCAATGTAGTTAGTACAAATCAATAAAATATCTTTTGCATTCTCTCTTCTCTATTCTACTTTGTTTCAGATAGTTTCCTATTCCAAAATTTCAACACTAATCGCAACCTCCCAGCCACACGTCTTATTCTACACGTAATAAACGAATCATGCCACTCTCGTAAACACCATGGAGTTCAACATAAATGCCTCTCACATTGACAAGATTTCCAGTAGTCTCCATCAAAAAAAATTCCTACGGAAGGGCTTTCTATAACTCTTAGTTTTCATACTTCCTTGACATGCGATGAGGATGCTATAATCTCAAGATAGAAAATTTTCCAGATTTTAGGTCTCGGGTGTTTAATCTGAACTTTTACATATTTCAAAACTAGGTTTCTCAAATTACAATCATTTTGTAACTTTAAGGCTTAGAGTTTGTTAATCCAATTCCAAAATTCAAGATAAATAACAATCAACTAATTTAATTAAATCATAGAATTAAAAGTTGGCTATGATATCACTGTTAGAAAATTAGGACAGGATCTCATCTCGATCATAGAGGAATTATTATGAATTATTTTTGTACTTTAATTTTCTAAAAATCAAGATCATTTTAATTCCATAAAAAAATTAATGCATAAATCGTAATAAAATATAAATCTTAACTTGTACTTTATTTTACAGTTTGGTCGTATTCTTGTTGTATCATTTGAATCATTTTCGAAATCAATAAATATCAGACCTATAACAATATCGATATAATAGGTTGAGAGAAATGTATAACTCTTATAAAGATGGTTAAGTAAGAAATGCTAGCTCCATTAAAGCGTAAGCCTGTTTATAAAAAGTTTTGAACATTTTAATAATTTAATTGAAATTAATTCTAATTTCAATTAAAATTTATTTAGAATTACAAATAATCTTAATTAAATACCAATTATGCTTAAATAAGATTTAATATTTTATATTAATATTTATTTATTAAATATCTCATATTTAATCATATAGTTTCTCAAATTTTACAATCTAAGTCCAACTTGTTCAAACACATCTATGCTCTTTTCAACCCATTCTTTATGTGAAACCCATTAGATTTTTAAATATGTTGTCAATGATTATAAATTATAATTATAATTATTAATTAGAATTAGATAAATTAAAATTCTTTTAATATATCTTTAATTCTCTAATTAAACAATTTATAATCATAGATTAAGACTGACGTCTAGCATCACATCATGACCATCTAAATATTTAGGATTATCAAAGTGATTTTGACTAACCTTTTTGTGCATAATTTTTACGTATAATTCAATCATTTCATCATACAATATTTTTATTAGACATAGAGCATGAAATTAATGTCTACTTTATTTTAAGTCCAATCATATTAGTTATTTGTCATTCGCTATATTGATTCAGTTAATGACATTTGTAAACTATTCACAAAACGTCATTATATTTAGGCCAAGGATTTTTCAAATCAATACTAATCAAGAACAACAAAATGTTCTCCATAATTACTTAGAGTGATAAATCCTATTATGATCACTCAATGACCTCCATATATTTCATGTCACATCCAATGATTACCGATTGAATTACTCATAATTAGAGTATATTATAAGTAGTATCAAAATATGACAATTCCATAGATACACAAGCAATATTCTAAATGAATATCTTATATTAGATCAGTTCAGTAAACTTTTTTTCTAAAAAATACTCATTTGTTTGTTTAAATATCTCCATACTTTAGTTTATGAGATCGACTACTTCCTTCATAAGGAAAAACATAATGTGTACTAACCTTTTCATGTTCTATTAATGTCCAGTTTCAATAGAACAATGACTAGGAATAATTTAGGGATAATATATAAATGTAATATGAATCTTATAATTATTTCATTTTGCAATGTATAATCATCTCATGAATTTTATCATATACATTTAAACATATACAAGACAAAGAATATCTTTAAACTATTTTGTCACTAAATTATAACCAATCAATTGCCCTAGGAAATAAACTAAGTTGTAGGGAATAAACTGACGGGTACGAAATTCCAAAAATTAAAGGAAGCCGTAACAACGACTCCTTTTCTCTAGCTACCTAATTTTTCTATTCCATTTTTTGTAGAATGTGATGTTTCAGTATTTCCAATTGGTGCAGTCTTATTTCAAAATCCAATTTTGTAATTCGGCAAGAAATTAGTTCCACAGGTGTGGAGTGCTTCTTCTATGTTCGAGAACCTACGTGATCACGAAATAAGTAACAAAATGGTGTCATTTTTTATTAGGTCGCCGTTTTATTATTTATATAAATCAACAAAGCATGAAAAAAGGCCCAATATTTTATTATCACGTATCGTTGAAAATGATTATGCCTCCTCCTTGGCTCTATTTGCTCAGTTTTCTTTCTCAAATACTTTACAGGAGTTTTATCTTCCTCATCTTCGAGATTTTAGCTCATGTAAAAATACCATTTAGACCCTTAGATGCAATCTTTTCAGTTAATAGAAAATATTTTCTATCTTAAAGTTAAGATCCATATGCTTGTTGATAGTGGACTAAGATTGAAGATGCTTCATGATTTCAAGCAACTCCATTGGTGGGTCATTCAGGTATTAAAGCCTTCGTTGCTCGGATGTCCACTCTTTTTCACTTGTCATGGCTCTATAGAAATGTTAAAAATTTTATTAGTAACCACTCCCAATTCCAGAACAACTTTGAAAAGATCTAACAACGGGTTTTTATTATACATCTCCTTCCTTCACAAACTAAACCAGTTATATGGGTCGCAGTGGATAGATTATTGAAATATGCTCATTTTATTTCTCCTTTTACACACTAGATAACCCGGACCTTAGCCAAAATATTACTTTTGGAAATTTGCAAACAACATGGGGTCCATAAATCTATTATTTCAGACCATGACCCTTTATTTTTAAGCAAGTTTTGAACATACCATTTTCGCATATTAGGAACTACCCTTTCCTACAACACTGCTTGCCATGACCAGTCAAAAGTATTAAACTAATGTCTAGAAACTTACCTCGGGTGTTCTACCTTACACTAACTATAATGTTGGTCACAATTTGTACCTATGGCAGAACTATGTTATAATATAGCTTTCCGTATAGTGTACCCAAAAATCACGTCGTTTTTGAATACTCATCGGCTATACATGGTGACTGGTGGCAACTTGATACGATTTGTGTTATATTGTGAGGTTAGCCCGGCAACTGAAGCAAAATTACCTACCCAATTGCTGAAGAAACCAATGATCTTTACCTATTGGACCACTCAACTTTGTTATATACGTTCTTATTAGTTTTGGTTGTACCTTGACGCTCACTTTGTCGAGTTATGTTTACTTAGAACGACGGCGATGTTTCCACTGCTTCGGCCAACCCATTTAATTGATGAAGATGATGATAGAATTACTAGTGATCTAATGAACTTTTAGTAAGCTAAACATAAGAAACTGATGATAGTCAGATGTAAGTGTACAAAAATCTTTACAGAAGTGTGTGCGTACAAACAATGGTTGAAGTGCTAGTATTTAGGAAACTAATGTGCACTGATCTAAAACAATGGTTGAAGTACAAGCATTTAGAAAACTAATGTTCACTGATCTAAAACATTGGATGAAGTACAAGTATTTAGGAAATTAATGTGCCCTGATCTAAAAGTACCCTGTTCTAGATAGAACAGGAATTGGTTGAAGAGCACGGTAACAGTAGCGAGGAGGGCAAGGGTGATGCCTTCTCCGAATATTGGTTGTGGTATCAAGGCCATACAAACGCCCCTCATACACGAATGGATTAATACGAAATGTCATCTTCATCGTTGCATAAACTAGACTAGTCAGTAAGCTATCTGATCCGGCATTATGCGCCCCTCCAATTCTCTTAACACCAAGAATATCTCCAAGCTTTTGAAGCCCCAATTCGCCGCCTTGGAGCCCATCACAAAACTTTGCGATATACTTCAAGTCAACCACCGAACCAAGGACAGAACGAACAAGTATGCCAAATTTCTGAGCAGAATCTGGCAAAATGCTCACGGCACGTAACATGTACGCTAAATCGTACAAGCCATGGAACGTAACCCATCGAGCGTGCCTATGTTTTCTCATGATATGAGAAAAAGAAGAGGAGAATCTCGTCATCACTATTCCTTCCTTTTTCAGCCTACTAAAGTCGATCCCACATTGCTTCAAGAACTGGATGGAGTCAGGGGACTGTTTGTCCTCGTCAACATTGAACTGGAAGTTGAACTCCCATGTCCCAAAAACAATGCCCATCTCGTTAGACAAGGTTAGTCCCAGTTGGATCAACTTGGAGTTGTCAACGTTGTACTTCAAGTGGCTGTAACGAACATGATCATCAGTCTCGTTCCTTCCCGTCTTCAGGAGACAGCCTGGGAACTCCGTGTCAACAGATATTACTCTATACTTGTACAGTGCTGCATCAAGCATCACCAGCTCTTCTTCAAAGTTGTTGCTCCACACCTGTCTGACTCTGATCACAGAAGAAGTCATGGTTTGAGACCAATTGATCGAACTCAAAGAAAAGCTTCTACAATTAATGCTTCTGTTCTTACTTATAGGAGGATTAGGTCATTCCGTTTGGTTTTATGAAATCCGCTTCTCGTTAGGAAAAATCACTTTAGGCAATTACGTTACATAAAAGCTTTCTGGTAATCCGTTTCTCATTAGGAAAATCATAAAAACTTTGGGGTAATCCGTTTCTCATTAGGAAAATCATTTTATCTTTCATTAATCAAGAACCCGAAATGTCGATTGGCTTCCTATGTTTTTATCCCCTGCTGCTCCAGAACCTGATATTAAGGTAAGTTGCTGTCTCTTTTTTCTTTTTCATTTTTTTTTTGTTCTTGAAGTAAACTGATTTTTCTTCCGGTGCAGAAAGATCGCGTTTAAATTTGGGTCTTTGGACAGAAGGATTCGAGAATTGAAGACTGAATTTTCGCGTTCAAATTTGGGTCTTTGAACAAAAGGATTCACGCATTGAAGACTGAATTTTGAATTGACCAAATTATCTTTTTGTTGCTTTCATTTCAGGGCTTTTAGATGACCATATTTTGCCGTTATCTTACCATGGAACTCTGTAAAGTATATAGCGTAGAAATGGTATATATATTTTCAATGTAAGTTAATAACATAACTGTTTTTCTCTATAGCTGATATGCTGTAATTTTAAAGGGTTATATCAATTAGTTTGTTACTAGCTTCAACTGAAAACTCTGTACATAAACAGATCTTTCTGCGTAAATAAAGCGATAGCAAATTCTTATTTTGCTTCTTTAAATAAATCTGTACATGGTATCAGAGCAAAATTGATTACTAGTTGCTAAACTCTGCTACTGATATTTTCTGTGAGTCATGGCGGAAAGTCATCATCTTCATGATATGACATAACATTATAGTATCCAATCCATTAAAGATCCTCTACAGCTTTAATCATCAGATCATCCTGATATGGCTCTCGCATCATCTCCTCTTAATGGATCCAATTTTTTTTCATGCTCGAGATCCATGAGAATTGCCTTAGGAGCTGAGGTAAAATTGGGATTCATTAATGGAATGTGTGATGTACCAGATAAAACATCACCTGAATATGAACACTGGATTCTGGTAGACTATATGGTTATGTCATGAATTCTAAACTCTATTTCCAAAGAGTTAGTTGATGCATTCATTTATGCAAAAAATGCAAAAGAATTATGGGAAGAACTTCATGAGAGCAGGTTTGGTCTGGATTATTATGGGAAGAATTCATGGGCTTTACACTCTACCCATATTAAAATTTAATATGGTATCAAAGCAGATTTGGTCTGGATTATTAATTTCTCGGTTGTCCGTCTAGATGTCTGGTCCCAGCAGCCCGGTCCAGTTATCACTGTATTTATTGCAAGTGACAACTGGATGTCCAGTCCCAATTACACTTAAGGGAAAGTGATAGAGTATCCCATATTGGCTAAACATGAAAATATTAAAGGGTTTATAAGTGATGAGAGTCAACTGTAAAGTTAAAGTGACTTCACGTATAATAATTTTGGTGGCAATTAAATAATAATAATATTAGAAATAAATGAACGGTTTTGATAAATGTGTTAAGCGTGAAACAAAACACAAAAGATACAAAAAACAGACGAAGTGCAGAAAACATAGAAGATGAAAAAGCGCGGAAAGACAGAAGATATGAAACATAAAAGATCTGAAACATAGAAGATACGAAAGACAGAAAATCCGAAACACAGAAGATACGAAAGACAGAAGATACGAAAGTCAAAAGGAAGAAAACACAGACGATACCAAGACGAAGACACGATAGTACGTCAGACGGTTAGTCAGTTAGAGTTTGTTACAGAACTCAACTGAATAACGATTTTCACAAGAAACAAAAAGCTGTTGGAAACGAAGGCTATAAATACAAGTCATAGTCGAAGACTGATCTAGTTTTGAACTTTATGCTTTCAAGTTATTTTTTGCATTAGCAAAATTCTGTATTCGTTGTGTGAAACATTAGAGCTATCTTTACTATAACAAAAAGCTCGCAACATCTTTCTAGTAAGAGAAAGGAAAAGCTGAGAGCTTGAAGAGACTAAGAGAGCGAAAATAATACTTGGTGTAAGAGACCTGAAGAGGCTCTGTAGAGAAAGAATTCTTGAACTTTTCGATAAGTATAGTGAAATCTCAGAAGAATTCTGAGTACTGGACGTAGC
>JANVCL010000212.1:30572669-30584624 GCA_026546855.1 Erythroxylum incrassatum | reverse complement strand
CATGATCAGTAAAACGTGATCATCAATCAGAACACATACTAGCCTTAATTCATTATTGTTCCACCAATAATGATCGATCAGGGACAGTTTAGAATAGTGTTATAACGCTTATGGTTTTACTATCAAGTCACATACTTAATGACATAAATCTAATACCATTCATGGAATGTAAATCACATTACATAAACGAAATACATGCATATATGAAAGGAATACTTCATAATATATTATTAACAAATCATAGTGTTAATACATGAATCACATATGTCCATTGGCCTAGGGCACACTATTAACAGAAAGTTATTATTATTTTCTTATGATTGTCTGTTCTTAGGAAATATGATTAAAGAGGAAGCATTTTGGCGTTTAATTTTGATTTTTAGCTTTAGTTAAGGATGGTCAAAAGTTAAGTGTAAGAGAAATTTATAAGTGCTTGATTGACTATATGTTTACTCCTTAATGCTTGGGGATTAATACTATATTATTTTATTCTTAAGATACTTAGTTCATTTTTTGTTTTAAGTACATGTTGGAGGAACAAGAACCAGAATGAGCTAAAAACATATCCTTGGTGACATTTTATCAATGTTTCATCTTATTTTCCTTGGTGGAATTAATAAGGAGATGAGTTAGGTGAAAATGGGACAAAGAATGCAAGAAATGAAGCTACTGTGTTTTACACAATCATATTGTAAGGCCTCGAATTATAGCCTAGTTGGAATGTTACATGTTCATAAAAGTACATGTATGATAGGTGTTAAAAATTGTGATATGATTAGGAATTGTATATGGTTTGAATTTTGGTTTAATGGATCATACTTAGTGATTTGGAATTAATTGATACCATTAGAAAATTGATGTATTAAAATATAAATTTGGACTAGGAAAATTGTCAAGTGGCAAGACAAGTTGGTACATGAAAATTAGTATGACCAAGCCTATGCATTGAATGAAATTTGGCAGCATTGGTTGATTAACAAATGGCCTAGTAGAATTGTGACATTTGGTGGCTTAAATGGAGGACAAGTGGCTCATTTCTATATGTGACATGTGGGTTATTCCATTAAAGGATATGTGCTTTGTGTCTTTGTGTGATAAGTGTCCCTAGAGTAAGGACACTCATCTTACACATGGCATGGCCTTATGCATTGCCTAATTTTTGTTGTAACTCATCCTTCTCATTTCTCATTCACTACCGAAATCATCCCCTCTCCTTGCTCTAAATTTTACTTCAATTTTGATGTGCTATCACACTAAAATCCTTGCCATATGCTGCAACAAGAAGCTACCTCAAGCTATCTTTTATGTTGTTGTCTTTTGGGTGTTAAGATCATCCTACACCTACCCAGATTTCGAAAGTGTATTGGTTGCATGAAGGGCTGATTTGGTTAGTTCTTTGAAGAAGGAACTTGAAGGTAACTAGGTAAGGCAATGCTAAATTTGATTTCATGTTATAATATGAAATGTTCGATACTTGAATTGAATAGAATATGTTTTAAGATGATGATAAATGAATGCTAGAAAATTGATCCTTGTATGATAACTTCTGATTTGGTTTTGATGTGTGGAAGATATTGATTTGTAAGTTACTTAATGAGTGATTTTTGAATTCATTTCAGACATGAATTTGATATGGAATTGAGGCATGAATAAGGTGGAATTGAAGTGGAATTGATGAACTATGGTGAAGGAGTGTTGAAGGTGTATGAAAGAGTTAAGTTTTGGAAGCAGCTTGAAGGTTGTGGGTAAATGAACCTTTGGTTCACTCATCCCACGATCGTGGGAATTATAAGGTATATTCCCACGGTTGTGGAAAAGGGTTAGGAAGGTGAAAAACTTGGTTTTGTGCAATTGTTGACATATATAAGGTTAGGGCACTTAGTAATGGTTTAGTTGAACTTAATTGAGATTGAAAATGAACCTAGATGATGTTAGATTAATTGAGTAGAAGTTAATCTAGTTATGGACTTTTAATTGAGGTAATAACTTAAAGAATGCTTGATT
Source organism: Erythroxylum incrassatum (assembly GCA_026546855.1). Taxonomy (NCBI): domain Eukaryota; kingdom Viridiplantae; phylum Streptophyta; class Magnoliopsida; order Malpighiales; family Erythroxylaceae; genus Erythroxylum; species Erythroxylum incrassatum. The sequence goes on along the minus strand of JANVCL010000212.1, from coordinate 30,582,620 downwards.
TTTTAATAATGTGTGTAATGTTAAAATGGGTATGTTCAAGATGAATGTGTGCTTAAGAATACAAATGTGTTCCAAGGGTTTTATGTGATGTGAGTTGGATATGGATGCTTGTGAATTGGGAATTTCTATGATGTTATGTAATATGTAATGACTTAATGTTTCATTGATATATTGATGCAAATGATTATGTTTATAAGGCATATTGAGTTTGATCAAAAGGGAGTGAATATGTTCAATTTGAGAAAAAAGAAATAAAGACATATGTTATATACTACATTATTTACTTGTGATTCTAAAATCTGAAATGGATTATTTTAAAACCGTTAAGTCCTAGTCTTGGGTAAATAGGCATGCCTAGAAGGGTCTGCAACTACTCCTATGACACTAAGGTGTCTCTTAATATTGACACTTCAGTGTCTCCTGATATCAACACTTCAGTGTCTCCTGTTATTTGACACAACCGTGTCTTCTGATATTGAGACATAAGTCTCTCCTGTTCTGTGATACCAATCATGGTATCTTCTATTCTGGTCGTGTTACCCACTTCTATAAAAAGGATTAGCAGGCTAACCTGGTTTGTGTTTTGATTATGTTCGAATTTGTTATAAACTAGTTCTAATCTAAAATAGGATAAATTATGATCTGATACAAGATGAATTTCGATCGGATACAAATTCTGAAATGTTTTGGCACAATTATGTTTTATTCTATATTAATGAATCATAAACTGTTCTGAGACACGTAATGTTTGGGTTGCTTTTGAATATGAATAACTAAAGACTATTTTATGATATCATTTGATTTTGAACATGTAAATGTTAAACGGCTTTTAGAAACAGTCGTCATTATGTATCATTGTTAGTTATTCCTCACTATGCTTTATGCTTAGTATTGTGGTTTTGCCTCCGTGTTGGTTCTAATAAGAAGACTTAAGGGTAGGACAAGTTGGTTCTAATAAGAAGACTTAAGGGTAGGACAACCACAATGGCCAAAGGAGGATGTGTTTTGTTTTGACAAGATGTATATTTACGTTTACTTTTTAGTTGTATTTAATGTAATGAGACATTTTGTATTTTTGTGGATAAGGTTTGTAATATCCTGCAAATGATTTGTAATAACCTTACTATAGGATGGATTTAATATATATGGCAGTTATTTTGATAAGCTCCTTATATATGATGTATATTATGTTTTGTTTAGAAAATAACTCCTAATGGATTGTAATGTTTATTTACTTGAGTTTCTGGAAATGCATATGAGGAATGTTTAGTATGTTTTGGATTAATTTGGTTCTGATCTGTGTGGCACTTACATATCCTCCTAGGGGGTATGTGGGTGTTACATATATATAGATCATTTAAGTCAATAAAAGAGCATATGCAACATCCCGTTTTCATATTAAGGGGTAGAAAATTTGCATTTTCATGCTCATACATATTGTTAGCATACACGCACGTGAATTTGAATTTTTGCACACATTAAGATAATTATACATGCATTCATTGATAATTTTGAGTATAATTGAATTTTGATGTGATACTATTGAGAATTTATGAAATTGTTGTATTAGAAATTTAATTGGTGAGGGTATTTATAAATTTTGAATTCCGGTGAATTTTAGGAATAATTTTCGAAAGTGTTGATTTTATTGGACTAGGAAAATGCCAAATTGGCAAGTAAATTGATGTATGGAAAATAGAAATAGGAATCAATGATATTAGAAAATTGTTAAAAATGAATTTGAAAACTTCGGAGATTACTTTAGAATTTGAGAGATGATGATATTGAAACTGTTAAAGACATATGAAGTAAAGTTGAATCGTCTGAGAGACGAATCCTTAAAATCTTCTAGCGTCTGTTATTAGTTGAGTTTAACTCCAAATAACTGACTTCTAGTACATTCTTCAATTACTTCGTCTGCGATTGCTTGGATGTGTAGACTTCGTCTACATCTTGCTTGGGAGCGTGGACTTCGTCTGCGTCTTGCTTGGACACGTGTACTTCGCCCGCGTCTTGCTTAGACGCGTGTACTTCGTCTGTCTTGCTTAGATGCGTATACTCTGCGCGATTACATTGCTTTGTTTAGATGCATCTACTTCGTCCGATTACATTGCTTTGCTTAGATGCGTCTACTCCGTCTGATTTCATTGTCTTGCTTAGATGTGTCTGAACACCTCACACTTAGCCTACTTCGTTTGATCATCTTAGAATTAGTCTACTTCATCTGATCATCTTAGACTTAGTCTACTTCCTCTAATGATCTCAGACTTATCCATTGCGTCTGATCATCTCAAACTTAAGCACTTCGTCTGATCCGTTTGAGACATAATCAATCCGTCTGATCCATATACGCCTTAATGAATTCGTCTGATCCAACTTAAACGCTTCATCTTATTCAGCTTTCACTTAAGTATCTTCTTGATTTGATGAATTGTGCCACATATATTTATCTACACACCTGATAAATTCATCAAAATAATTCGTACACTTCTATTCTTGATTTTCCTCAAAATCAATAGAAGAAGTGAAGTCTTCATGACTCAATAGACCCATTCCAAGTTTCTTTTATAATTGAAAGACTAAGTTTGTTACGACAATTATTGAAGACGAAGGCATCTAAGTGGGCAACGACTCTTAGATGATAGCTGAATCGCAAGATGTTATACATAACGTTTAAGACTCTTAGACGCTAGCTAAATCGCAAGGTGTTATATGCAGCATTTAAGACTCTTAGCCGCTAGCTGAATCATAAGGTGTTATACGCAACATTTAAGATTCTTAGACATGACGTCTTGAATCGCAAGCCATTATCCATAGCATTTAATATTCTTAGACGCAATGACTTAAATCATAAGACGTCATACGTAGCGTTTAAGATTCTCAAACGCTATCTTGAATCGCAAGACGTTATATACAACATTTAAGCTTGAATCTCAAGATGTTATACGCAACATTTAAGAATAAGGTTATAGAAGCATAGTATGTACGCGAGCATAGGGACTTTTTGACTTAGTCATTTCTTCAAAACTATCTTCTACAAGCTTTTTTCCTTTATGGACTTTTGATTCATTGAACCTTCACTAGAGTTATATCTTGCTTTCATCTACCTTTTGCTACTCCAATTTCGTTTGCTCTTCCTTTTGCCTCAAGAAAAACATAACCTAAACCATAGTCAAGATGATGTACTAGGGTGCATGAGAGTTAGGGTTTCTTGGAGTTTTATCAAGTGAGTATCTTGTTAATCCTTATGATTTGTAGGTAGCTGAGATAAATTTGGTGATTTAATTGTCATTGAGTGATCATGTGAAAATGGACATTTAGGGTTTCATGTTCACCATGAATATAGTATGAAGATGTGTATTTGTTCATTTTTCAATTTTGATTTTTGGTTCTGATATGTTTGTAAATGATATTGAGTTAAAATGGAGTTGATAATGAAGAGTAAATGAAGTAAGGGTGATCTCTGTACAAGTTATGTTAGGTGTAAAATATGGAAAGTTTGAAGATGATTGATTGGAAAATGTTCATTGAGTATGTTTCAATCTTTCAACCGTAACTTTTTCTATAGTTATCCAAATCGACTGATTTTTGAATTGGAGTAAACTAGAGAAATAAGGCTACAAGTTACATGAAGAAGTTAAATTTTGATACAGTCTCTAAGACTTTCAAGTTCTGGGTGGAAATTGAATATAGTGTACTATTTCAATATAAGAATAGTAGACCCGAAATTTAGTTTTGGAACAATCTAAAAGTGATTCAATGAGTTATGAATTATGATTTTAAGGGTTTTATTGAGGTATAAACTTAAGTATAAATTATACTTAGGTGAGTTTTGAGAAAGGATTGATTATGTGATGAGGATAATGAAAAAAAACCTAGGATTGTCATGAACATGCATTGTACATATTCCATATACAAACATGTGCATAAATAAATGCTTATAGTTGTGCAAAGTTATTAATGTGTGTGTGTGCAATGTGTGTGTTGCATAATTTTGATGTGCAGGATGAACGTCCGCATTTAGACGTTTCCAGAACTTGGAAGCAAATGATAATCTAGAACGTACTATGAGTCAACCTAGATGGTCTCGTTTCATTGTTTGTTTTGATTTTAGTTTCTGTATTGAATGAATATGGTTATGATTATTATGCAATGTGAATATGATTTACATGAGTGTGATTTGCTTATATTGATGTCGGACAATGAAGGTTTGAGACTTAATGCATGAGTGTGATATTAAAGTGCTATTGGTATGTGAATGGGAAGAAATAAGTATATTCTCAACTTTAATATTGAATGCCGGACTAACTGATCATATGTGATTGGTGCATTTTATTACATGAATGCACGAAAGATAAAGGCAGTTGTGTTCAGAGTAGCCACCGAAAAAGAGCTTAAAGCTTAGATTATGAAAAAGAGCCTAAAGCTCAGAAAGTGATTAAGAGCCAAAGGCTCACTATATAAAATGAGCCCGGTATCTCCAACGGGTACAGGATAGTTATCAATGAGCCTGGTATCCCTAACAAATACGGGACAGTTATCAATGAGCTCAGTATCCACAATAAATATGGGACAGTTAGGCACTCGATCACAACAAAGTAACAAATGAAAGTGAGTCTCATGTGCACTGCATATGCATGATATGAATGATTATAATGTGTTGAATGTAAAATGTGAAATGATAGATCAAGTGTATGTGATTTAATATGATTATCAAATAAATGATGTGAATTGTGTGCTATGTGACTGAGTGAGCCATCGAGGATGGTCACTCATTGTGTTCGCAAAACTCACCCAAATTTTGTAATATTTTTCAGGCTCAGAAGAGTTACATGTTGGGCAAACAGGGGTATAGCCACTGCATTCAAGTAAGAGGTAGAGGTCGGGATCAGTTTGCGTCTGCATTTGTATTGGAATGTTTCTGTATGTATTAACTTCCGCAATTGGGAAATATTTTGTAAATGAAATTGATCCAAGTGTGTTAATAGTTATGATTTTGACTTTTATGAAATAAAAGTATGGCCGATTTGATTACTGATTTTCGCATACGTGTTTGACAAATGTGAGAAAAAATTGTACAGTTTTCGAGAGTTTGGTCGCTCTAGCATGCCACCCTTGCGGGGTACGCACTCAGACATCACCAAGGATGTCGGGTACGTGTTTTATGAAAGTGGGGTATTACATGCAAGGTTCGAGTTACTCACATTGGCACTGTTTATTTGAATAACTGTCTAAAACTTTTAAATGTTTTATGCGTGCCAGATTTTACTTTCAATCTTATATCCATTAGTAAATTAGCTCATGATATTTCTTGCTGCGTAATTGTCTCATCTTCTCATTGTATAATTTAGAGTATCTAGCCATGGAAGATGATTGCGGTTGCTGAGCATTCCAATGGATTATACAAGCTGAATTCAAGTGTTGTTTTACCAGTTTCAAATGTTGCTGTTGTTAATTCTGTTACCTGTAATAAAGAAACTTCATTACTATGGCATACTAGGCTAGGAAATCTTTCTTTTTCTCAATTAAAATTGGTAGTTCCCTCTGTTTCTAATGTTGAACCTTGTGACATATGTCATATGTCAAAACAGAAACGATTACCATTTCCTATCAGTAATTTTGTTAGCAATGTTGTTTTTGATCTGATTCACATTGATATTTGGGGAGACAATTATGCTCCAACTTTTAAAGGACATAGGTATTTTCTTACTATTGTAGATGATTTTAGTAGATTTACTTGGATTTTTTAAATGAAAAACAAATCTGAAGCAAGAACAATCATGCAAAATTTCATTTCTTATGTTTCTACTCAATTTAATAGTGTTGTTAAGTGTATCCGAAGTGATAATGGGCAAGAGTTTAATGTTCTAGCTTTCTATGACTCCAAAGGCATAGTTCATCAGACATCTTGCATTAAAACTCCTCAACAAAATAATATTGTAGAAAGAAAACATTAGCACATTTTGAGTGTAGCAAGAGCTTTACGTTTTCAGGCAAAATTACTTATTCATTTCTGGGGTGAATGTGTGTTGCATGCTATTTATTTGATCAACAGAATACCCACTTTTGTTCTTAACAACATATCACCTTTTGAAGCATTATACTCTAAACCACAAAATTTCAATAATTTGCGAGGCTTTGGCTGCCTTGCTTTTGCTTCAAATCATTCTAACATTAAAAGCAAATTCGATTCTTAAAGTATCAAATATGTTTTCTTTAGTTTCTCTCCAAGTATTAAAGGTTTTAAGCTTTTTGATCTTCAAGCTCAAAAGATCTTTACTTCTCAAGATGTTTCTTTTTATGAACATATATTTCCTTTTTCCAAACTAACATCTGATATGCAGATTTTTGATAAGCCAAGCACTGATCGCTTAATTATGTTGTCTTCATCGGTTCAGTCGTTATATGATGACATTAAACATATTCCTGATATTTCAGCATTACCAGTAATAGATGTCACCTTATCAAATTTTGTTTCACCCACACCAAAAGTTATTCCTTCATCAGTTCAACCTGAGAATTAGCTTCATGATTAAGCTCCCATCCAACAACGTCCGAATCAACACTTAAGAAGAAGCACCAGAACAAAGTCCATGCCGCAGTACCTAACTGACTACAAATGCATGGCAACTTAAAGAACAAGTCCTCATCAACTTTTTAATGTTTTTTCTTATTCTAAACTAACTCCTAAGCATTATGCATTTGCAGCTGTAGTGGATCAAGAACATGAGCCATAAACTTATGAACAAGCAGTCAAGAATGAATATTGGCGCAAAGCAATGCAAACAGAAATAGAGGCTCTACAGCAAAATAACACCTGGGAGTTAGTTGATTTGCCAACAAGAAAGAAAGCAATCGGATATAAATGGGTCTTCAAAATAAAAAGAAAAGCAGATGGATTAGTGGAAAGATACAAGGCTAGGCTAGTTGCTAAAGGCTACATACAACAAGAGGGCATAGATGTTTTGAATATTTTCAGTCCAGTGGCCAAAATGACAACAATACGACTTCTCCTTGCATTAGCAGCAATTAAAGGGTGGCATTTACATCAACTCGACATCAACAATTCCTTTCTTTATGACAACCTTAATGAAGAAGTATATATGTAGCTTCCTAAGGGCTATGAAGGTACTAGAAACAAAGTTTGCAGATTGGTTAAATCTCTTTATGGCTTAAGACAAGCTAGTCGTCAATGGAATGCTAAATTGACTTCCGCATTGCTTCAGTATGGTTTCAAACAAATTACATCGGATCAAAATTTGTTTCTCAAAACTAAAAGTGAAGGTTTTGTGGCACTTTTGGAATATGTGGATGATGTCATCGTGGCTAGTGATAACTTGGAAGCAATTCATAATAGCAAATAGAACCTACATGATACTTTACCATTAAAGATCTTGGGGAACTCAAGTTTTTTCTTGGACTTGAAGTGGCAAGGATAAAGCACGACATCAATATTTGTCAAATGACGTACATATTGGACTTACTCAAAGCTACTCAGTTTTTAAAATCAAAACCAGTTTCCACGCCAATTTTACTAGAACAAAACTCTCAAAAGATGGAGGTGCGAAATTCAAAGATGTTACTTAATTCAGAGCATTAATCGACAAGCTTCAGTATCTGACTACAACTAGCTCAGATATCATATTTGTTGTCCAACAATTAGCACAATTTCTTGATTCTCCTACAATGGTTCACTTGGCTACTGCTCACAGAGTACTACGGTATTTAGAGGGCTCTATTGGACAAGGTCTTTTCTTCTCTTCTAACAGTGAAGTTAAGCTCAAAGCTTTCTCAGATTTGGATTGGGGCACTTGTCCAGACACTAGGAGATCTATTACAGGATATTGTGTGTTTCTTGGCTCTTCCTTAATTTCTTAGAAAAACAAGAAATAAAACATTGTTAGCCACAGCTCTTCAGAAGCCCAATATAGAGCACTAGCAACTACAACATGTGAAATGCAATGGTTGCATTATCTCCTCGCTGAACTATAGATGTCTCCTACTGTTCCAACACCATTATTTTGTAACAACCAGTCTGCAGTGTACTTAGCGCAAAATCTAGTTTTTCATGAACGCACAAAGCACATTGACATTGATTGTCATGTGGTTCGAGAAAAACTGCAATATGGTGTTATTGTCTTACTTCCTTTTTCCTCCAAAAATCAACTAGCTGATTGCTTCACCAAAAGACTTTCCTCAACTGCTTTTAAGGATTTTTTAAGCAAAATAGGTGTACATAATATATACTCACCAGTTTTTTTTGGGGGGTGTTAGAATTATATACTGATAAGTTGAGAGTTAAGTTAGTTAGTAATAGTTAGTTATGTTTGTTATTCATTCTTAAGATATTTTGTATAAATACCTTTAACTCGATAAGATGAAATAGTTTTTCATCCTTCTCAATTCAGTTTTCTATCAGCTATTGTCAACTTCTTTTCCTTTATGTCCATGGCCACTGAACCGACTCCTTAAATAGCAAATAGAAAACTGTTAAAATTTATTGTCAAGTTCACACATTTTTAAGTTCTTAGTTGGTAAGGAGTTGAGGACATGATTATTGTAGTTTTTATAATTATTATGCTTAGTATTATCTAAATTATTCTTAAAAATTAACGAAATTAATTATATGTACAAGTAATTTAGATATTATTCTTCGTAATAATCATAAAAAATTACTGGAATAATGATTCTTTTTTTTCTACTTGAATTGATAACCATAAGTGAAGCAGATGAAAGAAAAGGAGGAAGACACATATTGTTGATACCTGAAATTCCATAGCTTGCTGCTTAACTTTGTCCTCGTATAAATACAATTTCAATACAATCTGTCACACCAAAAGAAACTCCGTGACTAAAACAAATGGGAATATAAGGGATTAAAGGTTATAGAATTCCTCCAAGTTTTAGGACCTTAACACAAGAACAAGTTGGATATTGAAAGGTGGAGTCTAGGTAAAGAAGAAAGCTACAATAAAGTATAGAGACAATTGTCACCCTCATTATTGACAGGTTGAGAAAGCTGAAGAAGTCTTCTTTCTCAAAGAAGAGGAACAAACAGAGAGGGGATCCTTGTTTTATTCACTCGAGTTTACATGTGGTGAACTTTAGGGCTTTTAGAAGAGGTTTTTATACTAGCTCATATGATGAAGTAACCTAGTCGACCAAAGCCAATGTTTTGGTCAAATTAATGCATGATGGGGAAAAATAACATACATAAAGTCCATGTGTTTCATTTTCCCCTCCTATGCAGATGGTGATGTCTTTAAAGATGGCACTATGTCAAGCTGAATTGAGTTTGAGTCCAACTCAAAAATTTATGTTTAGGTTCAAACTTTTTCTGATGCTTGATCAAGTTCTAATTTTGTGACTTAAGCTTAATGTTGCAAATGCTGTACTGAATCTGGTACCGAATTGAGTTTTAGTAAGGTATTGTACTGGTAGCTGTCAATACCGGGTACCGTTTCGGGTAATTTTTAAAATTTATGAAATAATCCCTCAATTTTTTTTAAATTTCAAAATAGTCCACTGTCATATTGTATAGTTGTACTGTATAGTTTATAAGTTTATATCAATCATGTTTCCAAAAATCATAATAATAAATAATAAATACAATTAATATGAAATAACAATATTTTTTAGAAATTTTGACATATAAATAATGACTACAATTAATATGAAAAAAGATAATTATCATTATACAAATATAAAATTAAGAACCATACAAAGTATTTAAAATATTATAATTTCATCATTTAATAAATAACAATTACATCAAAACATCCAATAAAAAGAATAATAAATATCCTCAACTTTCAAACTATTACAGTTTACGACAAAAGTTCGTGATGAGGAACTAAGTAGAAGTGAAACCTATAACAAAAATATTTACAATTACATTACATATATAGAATTTAACATATACATCAAATATAAGTAAAATTAAAAGAAGAG
>JANVCL010000212.1:30560543-30572569 GCA_026546855.1 Erythroxylum incrassatum | reverse complement strand
CTTTCCCCCATGTACGCATTCCATTGAAATCGCTACAATATGGGCAATTGAACGAAGCTTTGAGCTGCAAGAGAGCAACTCTCTCTTCCTCCAAACACGCATTAGAGCCCCAGCCTTGCAGTAGTAATAACAATAATTTCAGCATCATCGTTACCACTACTACTAAACGCAGTTGATAGTTTGTCATCCTTGCCGTTTCTACAGATGTATTCAAGAATCGAATTCTAGTGTAGCTGGTTTCGTATTGAATAAATCATGATGACCAACGATAATCCTTTTATAGTAGACCCTCATCCGATGGGTGCTTCAACATGTTTGTGGTGGTGGTCCATCTTATATTCACTTTTTTTATTAACAAAAATTATTAAAATACTTTTTTTAAAATTATTAAAATTTAATGTTCTAGTATAATCTCAAATATATTTGAGTATTTTTGTACATTTTAGCAGTTAAGTTTTCACTTTATTTTCTCATTTAAAATTAATTTAAGAAATTTACCAATTATTAATAAGTTAATTAGATAAATTGTAAAAATATATGTAGACAAAAATTATAAAGCCAGTAGGCAATAATACGAACGCGCTGAGTAAGGATTCGCGTCGCCGTGTTCATGACTTCGGCAGTAAAAGTTAGGTAACGATTCATAAAGGAATGTTCCGCATGTATTGACAAGAAAAATACGACTAGACTTGGAAAAAATATTATTCCATAGGCTGATATGCATGTGATGTGCAATTTAAGTTTGTCTTCATCAATAAAAAATTAAAAATAGCATTATAACAATCAAATAAAAATAAATAACTAATGTAAATGAACTCATAAAAAATATTTTTAATTCTTTTTCGGTATTGTATATTGTGAGAAGGTTTATAACTATTCTTTAGGTTGAAACTTGTAAATTTTTTTTACAAGAAAGTCTAAACTAAAATTTAAAATAAAACTTAATAAATATGAGTCTTTAAAATATTGAATATGAGGATGATTTTTATATGAACTACAAAAATTATTGAAATCCGTACAAGGTCGGTTTGTACTAAGTTTAATTTGATTCAATTCTAATCCAAAATATTCTTATAAATACAAATATTTTTCTTTGCATTTTAATAATTAATTTAGATTTGTTGATGTTAAATTTGAATCCAAAAAATTTAAATTTGATCCAACAAATGAGTTTATTCTATTAAAATATGTCTAAAATCTAAATAGGCCTAAGTTTAGACCTATCTATATATAGTCTAAAGTGATTTTAAACTAGGACTTATATCTACCAAATATTTTTGGAATAAATTCAATTCAGATTGGACCAATACGACTATAAGAGAAAGAACATCAATTATCAGGCAATCGCTATTCTACTTATACTATTCCAAATCCCTTATTTTGTAAGACTCTCATTCTTATATATAATAGATTCTTAGAGAGTGTGTGTTTCTATTTTATTTTTAGTTTTTTTTTTATTTTTGTTTTCAAATTTAATAAAAATTATTTTTTGAGTTTTTAATTACTGTTTTTAGTTTTAGTTTCTTCCAATTTTCAAAAATAATAAAAACTATAGAAAATGGTTTTTTATTTCCTATTTATATTTTTTCATCACCCGATTTACTATCATTTAATATATTATTTAATTATTTAAATTTTAATAAAATTATGAATAATTTAATTCAACAGTATATATTTAATAAATTAAAATAAATTATCAATAAAAATTATGAATAATTTAATTTAATTTAATTTAATAATTAAATTAATATATAATTAAATTTTAATAAATTTTCATAAACATAATTAAATTTAAAATATATAAATATTCAAGTAAAATTTTATTTAACAATTAAAATATATTTCAAATAAAATTTTAATTTTTAAATTATTTATTTTATTAAAGTAACATAATTTTATTAATAATTTGTTAATAAACATAATATACAAGATTAAATAAATTTATTTAATTAAAAATAATATATCTTTAAGTTTTATCTAATATGTAATTATTATTAGTGAAAAATATAACTACATTATCAACTAAATAGAATTTTGTTTTTATTTAAAAGAAAAATAAAAATAAAAAACTGAAAACTGAAAACTAAAACAGAAAAACAGAAATAGAACAAATGACCCCTTAGTTTTTACTATAGTTATAGAATGAGATAAAAATATTTTTTTCTCTCTAATAACGAAATGAAAAGAGATTAAGTTTCCTTTCTCTCCAATAATTTTTGAAGTTTTCATAATTGAGTAGGTTTTATGTTTGAAAATATTTCGGTGCAATGATTAAAGCTTACCTCTTGTAAAATTTCCGCAAAGACACGGAGTCCCAGACTAACAGAAGGAAAGAAGACTTGGAAAACTTAGGGAGAAAAATCAGGTAATGGCTGTGACCTTTTAACGAGTATGTTTAATCATATTCGAGCATGAATTGGCGTGTAAAGGCTACCGTTTACTACCGAAGTCACGAACATGGCAAGTCCTTATTGCAATGATTAAAGAAAGAAGACTTGGAAAACTTAGGGAGAAAAAGCAGGCATGCTTAACCATAATCGAGCATGAATTGTCGTGTAAAGACTACCATTTACTACCAAAGTAATGAACACGGAAAGTCCTTAACGCTTACCCTACCATTTACAATCGAAATCATGAGCATAGCGAGTCCTTGGTATGTTCAGATTATTATATGATCTATTTTTTATTTAGATGAATTTAAATATTTTTATATTTTAACCATTATATTTAAATATTTTTTATATTTTGACCATTACATTTATTTTTAGGGTTAATATTTATATTTTATTCTTTTGTTTTATTTTTTTGCATAATCGAAAGGCAATTAAAGAATAAGGAGACAATTATTAATTTTCAAGATTTTAAATTAAAAAATGTGGTTATATTTTGCTTATATAAGTATGAAACGATGCGAACAAAAATGCAAGAAATTATCAATCAAGTTAGACCTTACTATGTTGATTAATCTAAAGATAACTTGTGGGCAAACTTTCCACAAAGCCATGGACTAACAGAAAGAAAAAGGGATTTTTTTCCCCACAAATACATGGACTATGAGAAAGAAAGAAATCTATGTCTTAATCAATAAAAAATAAAAATAAAAATAGAATAATCAAATAAAAATAAATAACTAATGTGAATGAACTCATAAAAATATTTTTAATTTTTTCAGTAGTTTATATTTGAGAGAAGGCTTAGAACCTTTCTTTTGGTTGGAACTTATGCTCTCTCTTTTTTTGTTGTTTACAAGAAAGTCTAGGCTAAAGTTTAAAATAAAACTTAATAAGTATGAAATTTATATATTTTTAGTTTTTTAAACTAAAATATAAATCTGCTACTTTTAAAGGTAGTATACGAGGGTGATTTTTATATGAATTACAAAAACGATTAAAACCTGAATAAAGTTGATTTGATATATGAGAACATATTAAGTTTAATTTGATTCAAATCTAATTCAAATATTCTTAAAAATATCGACAACTCCAATTATTTTTTCTTTGCACTTTTAGTAAATTAATTTAAGCTTAGGCTTTACATTACATTTTGTTGAGAATTCAAGAAATTAAGTTAATTAAAGATGATCATTCCATTATGGTTATATAATCCATGAACTAAACAGTTAAGTTATAAAACATATAGTCAAATAAGGAAGAAATGGAAAATTGGGGAAAGTAACAATTTTCAATTTTTTAAATCGAGACATTGGAAAGATAGAACTGTAATTGTTTAAGAAGAGTCATTAATACAATTTTTAATAGTTTTCTTAAAGAAGAAACAGAAACACATATACTTTTATAGCTTCCTAGAAAAAGAAACAAAAGAAACTTATATAAAAAACCGAAGAGTGTATTAGTTTTCCATCTAGCAAACAAATAAAATTAGCAAAATTAAGAGAACAAAAAATAAATTAACATCGAAAATTTGATAATGCAGTTCGACATACCTTGCTTACGTTTGCAGGGTTTTCACTCAGCTTAATCACTTTTACCGAAGTACAATAAATTTATCCAAGGCTTTATTAAACCGACATCACTCAACCCTTAACACTATCTCTTAACATTACTTTTCGTGAAAGACTTTCACATCTAATAATACGACCGCCTCATATTAACCTCGACAGAAAATTTACACACACTACTTAATAATAAAAATAATTAAACAAACAACTCAAGTGATTAAAATAATTAAAAACAAAATTAAATATACTTGAAATAAAAGAGTTGAACAACTTTTCAAAACGTTAGACTCCACTTAAACAACAATGGGGTTTTAGTGCGGGCTTGCTGTAACCATAACTTCTGGATTTGCGCGATCATTATTTGCTGACAATTGATCAATCAAACGAGTACAGCGTCCTCTTTCTGTAGCCCAATTGTATGACGCATGCTACTTCCAAGAGTGACCAGAGGGACTAGCAGGAGAGGAGAGGAGAGGACATGATGGACTCTTGGAATTTTTAAGTAAACCCACAATGTTCCTCAATTGAAAAAAAAACACGCAAACCACCAGATATGTCTTTTAAGAATTCAAATTTCTAACTCCCTCACACCACAGCTGCGTTTTATTTTCAATCTTCAATTAACTCACCCACTTCACAGTCGTTATGTCACATACCCATGAAATTTGTTTCAGCTATGGATAGAGACGTAGATCAACTTCAGCAAAGACTGCATAATACCAACTCCTCACTGCGCACTTAATAATACACCCACACTCAACTCCAGCAAGAAGACCACTTCAATCACGCAACAATTACATCTCAGTTCAAACACACAAAAATAAAATTCCTTTTTCTATTGTCCACAAAAATCTAGCAGTACAAAATTCTATTACCAATATGATAATAGACTTTAACATTGCGTAGGATTGTATCACAACTACAAGATTATCCATATAGTTTTTGAATCTAAGTCATTATTTAATTGATATCTAATATGTTTAATTAATAAATAATGTCAAAATTAATTACTTAGATATATAATGTATATCCTAACAATCTTTCTATTTTTGGCATCGTTTGTCATAAATATGAAACTTCTCATAAATAACATATTAGAATATAAATCAAATGCACAATTCATATTACAAATACTCCTCCTTAATCAAAAATCAAGTTTAAAAGAACATTAAATTATTCATTCATCCAAATTTCTCTCTTGGGATAAAAAGATGTCAAAACGCATATACCTTAAAATCTTCTCCTGAATAAAATACTCACTATAAATAATCTAATGTCCCCTCAAGATAAAACAGTATCAAAATGCATAATCATAAAAATCAACAATAAGTATATTGGAAGAATCATAAGCAAGCGCCATGACGAAAATTTACCATTGCAATGATTAAGAATTCACGAACACGGCAAGTCCTCAACGCTTACCCTACCATTGCAATGATTAAGCTTACCACTTGTAAAATGTCCGCAAAAGCACAGAGTCTCAGACTAACAGAAAGAAAGACAACTTAGGGAGAAAAACAGGCAATGGCTGTACCATATGCGACCTTTTAACCAGTATGTGTAACCATATTCGAGCATGAATTGCCGTGTAAAGACTACCATTTACTACCGAAGTCACGAACACGGAAAGCCCTTAACGCTTACCCTACCATTGCAATGATTAAGCTTACTTCTAGTAAGATTTCCGCAAAGGTACAGAGTCACAGACTAACAGAAAGAAAGAAGAGTTGGAAAACTTAGGGAGAAAAAGCAGGTAATGGCTGTACCATATTTGACCTTTTGACCACTATGTTTAACTATATTCGAGCATGAATTGCCGTGTAAAGACTACCATTTACTACCGAAGTCACGGACAGGGCAAGTCCTTAACGCTCACCCTACCTTTGAGAATTTATTAGGAATAACATTAGACTTATATGCTTCTATGATTAGGAATTTATTAGTGATAATATTAGATGCAAATATATTAATAGAAATTTTATAATTTTAAATATTGAGAATTCAAAAAATTAAGCTAATTTATGTTTAAATTATATATATATATATATATATATCAAATTACACCTTATATTATTAATCACTTTAGAAATAACTAGTAAACAAACTTTTTCATAGTGACATGGACTAACGTCAAAAAAGAAGACCTGGAAAAGTTAAGGAGAGAAAGCAGATGGTTGTACTATATTTGACCCTCCAATTACTATGTTTTAACTTCCTTGACCAAAAACTAATATTCGAGCTTGAATTGTCACGACAAGTGGGTCTTTCCATATTGAAAAACCGTAGGGTAGTAGTTTCGTAGTCTCTAGCACAAGTAAAAATAAAAACAATCAAAAGTGAAATAATAAATAATATCAGAAATTTGGTAACACAGTTTGGCACACTTTGCTTATATCTGTAGAGCCCTCACTCAACTTATTCTTTCACTAACAACTGTAGTTTATACAAGGCTTTACTAGACCTACACTATCTAACTCTTGGCACTATCCTTCGTTCTCACTATTCGTGAGAGAATTTCATACCCAATAGTACAACCACCTTGTACTAATTTCGATAGAGAATTTTCTCAAACAATATTTAATGATAATATTATGAATTAAATAACTCAAGTGATTAAACAATAACTAACATAAACAAAGAGAACACTTGAGATAAAAAGCAACTCTCCTAAATATGATGCTTCATCAAAGAAAGAATGAGAAGTTGTCTACCAAGAATGCTAACGAGAAGTTGTCTACCAAAAACACTGCTATGAATCTTCTATGTAGTCACTGAAACTTCCCATACACAACAACCACAAAATGTCTCAAATCAACAAACGTTTCATCACAGAAACATTAATCCAATAGCGCTGCAACAATCACGACAATTGTTAAAGTTTTTTGCACAAAACCAACAACAAAAACAGCAGTTACAACGTCACAAAAACTTCTGAAATTTTCACACTCCATCATCAAGAAAAAAAAAAGACGGCCACAAAATTACTTAAGACCACCCTCAATTGTTTTTCAACAATAGGAAATGATGCAATTGGCCATCAACAATTATTTAGCCCATTTACGTCACCTAATCAACAAAAAACGTAGCAACAAGATGGATTAATTAACAATGTAAAATCAGCACCAAAGAAAAATTCCAGCACCAATGGTATAGCTAAGTGACGTGATTGGCTAGAAAAGGTTACAACAGATATGCAATCCCTTAACCCAAAAATTAGCACCAACGCAGTCCAAGGAGAGACGCTACACACACCGAAAATTAATCCACAATTTAAGTCAACTGAAGTCACACCTAAAAAAGAATTCATAGAGAAGTTCATGGCTGCACAAATACACCTATCAACATGTGTTGCGCGAATCAATACACACCCCTTCAACTTAAAATTTCCAAAGCTGAAAGCTCTCAGCCAAAATTCTCAACAATCTTGCAGCCAACCAAAGATAGGAAAAATGCTAGAGTCCCACACTAACACCCAAAAGATAAAAGTGTAGTTGGAGACACACACATACACCCTCTTTCAATTTCACACTCTACATTACTACCACCAATGTGTGTTACGTAATTCACTCAAAATCAATCCTGTATTTGTTCCCCATTTTACCAAGGAGTCTTCACATATGCACAATCTCAAGATCTAACGCAACTCACTTCTGCACACCCATAGACGTGATCTATACATACTCCAACTCGAAATAGAGTTCTATCACACTTAAACCATTATCCCTAAAATCCAAGTTGAACAAGAATTGTTATTTACTCACACCACAAGCCAGTTGTTATTGCCTAATTAAATTTAATTAACTTGGATTTTAATTTTAAACTCATCAACATTATCTTTGATGTTCAATTATCAAAAAAAATGTCAAAACGAAATAATAAGATATATACCATATATCTTAACATTCTCCCCATTTATGGCATTGTTTGTCACATAGTCAAAACTCTCCCTAAAGGAGATAATTGGACATATAACCATTAAATGCACAAATACATTATCCCTCTTGGGACAAAATGATGCTAAAAAGTACGATAAATAGTCACGCATATACCTTGAAATCTCCTTCTGAATGAAACATTTACCATAAACAATCTGATGTCTCCTCTTTGGGACAAAACAGTGTCAAAACGAAGAATGCCTTCAACACAATCAATCTCAGCGAATGAAGAAACATAAAAATCAGTAGTAGGTTCAGCGAAAGAATTATAAGCACACCAAGATGAAAATTTACCACCAGTTAGTACATAGGCCAACATATCATTACTTACTTTAATTCCATCTTTATAAGATTGATGTAAGTTCCATCTTCATAAGATTGATCAAATTCATAAACATAAGCAAATAAAGATAAGTGTTGCCAGTGTAGTGTGAGAGAGAGATATCCGAGAGAGAGACCCATACTAATGAGAGAGCTTAAGAGTCTTTGGTGAAGCCAAATAGAAGTCACAATGCAAACTACTAAAAAGATGGGACGACAATGGCAACAAAAAAACTAAAGAAATAAAGAAGACAAATCTCTTTTTTTCACATTTCATTTTCTTTCTTTTTTAAAAACAACACAAAAAATAATTCAAAAATATAAAGTACACAGTCTCTGTGCCCCTCGAAGAAATTCAAACCTGGCCTTATTCTTCGTTGTAAAAGAAAGAGAAGAGAGAAAGAGTTTGAAGAATTTTTGTGTATCAATATTCGATAAAGGCAGAGAGCACCTGCTCATGTACAGTCCTATTTTCCTTGTATACAAGCCTGTAATTAGGCCTAAATGAAAGGTAATTAATAAGCCTACAATCAAGTCTATAATACAGCTAACGTTCTAAATAATGAATGAGAATTTTTAGTACATTCCATAGACGATATTCATATCAGATATTCATATCAATAAATGATACGAATATCAGATATTCATATCAGTAACACTCGTCATATTATCTTTTTCATCGGTTTCTTGTTTCGAAGTAACTGATTTATCCTTTGTCTAAACAGTTTCTTCACAGGCAATAACTAACTGTGAATCTAGACAATTTTTTGTTTTTCCTTCACAACGTCTTGTGCCTGTAATTGACCCTTTCTAATCCAAATGTGCTTCGATACCTTGGACTGCTACTAGAAATTTAATTTAGAGTATCTAGATTTTCGGTTTTGACTCATTTGAAACATCATTTGTAACATCATGTAGCATCTCAACCTTATGTGCCCAATAGCTCCACAAAAATAACATGTGAGTACAAAACTATGATTCTTCCTCGAAGTTTCTTCTTGGACAAATCTGGATATTTCATCTTTCTCATCATTCACTTTAGAACAGTCACTTTTGTAACCAATGTCTTGAAGATCCTCTTTAACTTTACCGATTTTCATTAACTTTTCTTTACTTCCATTCAACATCCTCAATCTCTTTTCGGTATTTACTAGTTTTAGTCTAGCTTCACCAAGCTCATCTAAAGTTGACATCAATTTATTCTCCAAATCTTAAATAGTATTCTTCATAGAGAAGTTTTCTTCCTTCAACCTTTCATTCTTCCTACATGTCTTCACTCTTTTTTGTACATTAATTTGTAAGTCTCGTAAATGTTCTCTTTTTTAACACCTGAACCACTTTCATCACTGTCATAATCTGAGATTGAGCCTTGAGCTGATTGTTCTGTGTTTATCTCGAAATTTTCGATTTACTCCCTTTTTCCTCTGTAGTTGCTTACTTCTTAATTGCTGTCAAGCAAGTAATTGGGCTTTTGTTGTACAAAGTAACTAATGCAGCACTATTCACAACTTTTCTTCACTTCCGAATTTGTTATCACTCCAAGTGCTCGCCCTTTTCTCTTCTTCAAGATGTTAGCACACTCTGCTTGAACATGTCCGAAGCCTTGATACTCATGACATTGAATTCTCTTTACCTTTCTTTCTTCCTTTTGAATTTTGGCTTGATGTTTAAAGTTGTTGTTTGATGAGCTCCTACTGTTTTGCCTAAACTCGGGTTTGTCCTTTTTCACTCTCTTTAGCTACTTACTATTCTTTAATCAAATCACATGTTAATCACTTTGCAAATAATTCATAAGTAAAAAGTCCACGAAGACATGGACTAATGACTAACATAAAACAGAAAGATTTTTTTCATATTAATCACTACACAAATAATTTATAAGCAAAAATGTCCACAAAGATAAGCTTAGATGGACTAACATGAAACAAGAAGACTTGGAAAACTTAGTGAAAGAAACAGATAATTATTGTACCCTCCAATTGTTCTAGACTTAAGATCCATATTCTAACTTGAATAGTGAAGAAAAGTTCATCTTTCCATATCCTTTTATAGGTTGATATGTATATGATATACAACTAACACTTCAATAATGTGTCAATAAGTGAATAATAAAATTAAAAGTTAGAGTAATTAAATGAAATTATATAAATAATGTGGACAAAATTATAGATTTTTTTATTTTTTAAAAATGTAAGGTCTATGAGAAGACCAGTAACCTTTTATTATGAGGTTCTTTTACTTTAAACTTATGTTTTTTTTACTAGTTTATAAGAAAAATTAAACTAAAATTTAAAACAAAACTTAACAACTATGAATTTCTAAATTTTCAAATTGAAATAACCTAGATTACTAGCATTTTAATGGTGATTATGAATTATATGAAGAAATTTTGAAATAAGAAAGTCCATAAATATCAGTTTATAAGACTCCTTTAAATTTTCAAATTGAACTAACTAAAATTACTAAGACATAAGAAAATTCATCCATCTATGTACATGTTAATAGTGATCATCTATTGTATGAAGAAAACTCAAAATTAGA
Source organism: Erythroxylum incrassatum (assembly GCA_026546855.1). Classification (NCBI taxonomy): domain Eukaryota; kingdom Viridiplantae; phylum Streptophyta; class Magnoliopsida; order Malpighiales; family Erythroxylaceae; genus Erythroxylum; species Erythroxylum incrassatum. Next base: position 30,561,814 of record JANVCL010000212.1, on the reverse strand, counting down.
AAAGCAAAAAAATGATATCAATTTTCAAAAAATATATATCCAAAGTATATGATTTTACCGTTAAGAAATTAATGGTGTTAATATTAGAAGCAATGCCAAGAATGTTATTAATTATAAGAGGACTGTTAATGTCGTTATTTTTTATCTTTTTGTGTGTTAATTTTCTTTATTCTTGAGGTTTGAAGTTATACTTAAGGGAAATTAATCTTGTTTTATGTCAAGGTAGATTTTGAAACTAAACAAAAAGAACTGCAACAATTTTAGGATAAAAAGAGCTAAGTTAGACGTTGACCCTAATTAGACATGGCCTCGTACAACAACCAAAAGTGGGAAATTCAACACATGGAGCCCAAGACCAAAACGACATAGTAACATTACAAAACGCATATAAGCTTGCGTTTCAAGAAGCTACAGCAATGAGGAATGAATCAAGGACCATTTTTAAATTGTCAAAATCATCAACAGTAAGGAGGCAGGCAGCAGGAGAAAACGCTAGGGGGCATAAGGGAGAGCAAGTGGCGTCATTTTGAGGTAGCAAAGGAGGATGAATCAGGATGCTGTGCGTTTAATAAAATGCACAGTAAAAGGAGCAAATTAAAGAAAAACAGGAAGGCAGCATGGAATCAACGAAGGAACGACGACGCATCAGGAAGCAAAAATTAAATGAGCAGCATGCAGCACACAAGTGACTTGGAGGGTGGCAAATAAATTGTCACATCACGCAGACGCAAAAGGAGCGTAAGGGCGTAGGCGACGGCTGAGAGTGGAGATTTAAAAAAAAATCAACAGTGAGTGGAGCTGGGGAGATCGAAGAGTAGAGTGGCGCAGACTAAACAAAGGCTGGAGCTTTTTAATTGACAAACAAATCAGGAAGGACGAGCGTTAAAACAAGGAGGAACTGGCGTAGTGCGTGAGGTCATGAGATTAAAAAGATAGAAGGCTGCCGCAGATAGCAAATAGAGAAGAATATCCATGACAGTCCTAACGTCAGTGACAGTCGGAATAGTTAGAAAAATTGTGATGTTGGGCAACTAAATTTTTATTTATTGGTTTACAGAATCCTAGTTATCGAACTTTGCATGTTGTGAGAATTGTGTTCTTTATTTCAATCGATTTATTAGTCAAGTATTAATTATTTTTCTAGGTCATTATTTGATTGTTTAATTTGACAACTAGGTGCGCAACTAGTTTGTGTTTTTATTCAATCAATCGCTAGATTAAAAAGGTTGACGTTCAATTCTTTTAATCAAAAGTAGCGACTAGGATTTTTG
>JANVCL010000212.1:30527498-30543547 GCA_026546855.1 Erythroxylum incrassatum | reverse complement strand
AAGGCTGAGTCTTACTTTAACGGATCTAAGTTAGATTGCCGTGCAAAGGGTGTGAGCGAGAAACTTTAGGTGAAAGTCGGCAACAGAAAGTGGGCTACGTAGTGAATGGCTATTAGTTAAACGATATATAACTACACAAATGATTTAACAAATAAAAAGAGCTCAAAGAGACAATAAATGAGTCATCGTCCACAATTGGAGACCTTTTATGTCACGAGAAATGGTAATCTTCATGTGAATAAACAAAGTGGAAAGAAAAAAATCTTGAATTTTTTAATTTTAATTTTAATTTAATTTAATAATTTTATTATTTGAAATTAGTCAGTTTATAATTAATTAATTAGTCAAATTTTATCAATTAATAATTTTATAAATTAAAATTAAAATTAAAAAATTAATTTTAAATTAAATTTTAAATTTTTCAATAAGTAAGGATAATATCGTTAAACCATATTTTAAAAATTTAAAATATTTATTTTTTAATCATTTTTATAACAATTTAATACTATTGAATTTTTTAAACACTAAATCTTTTATTTTATCGATTTAACTTTAGGTCTGATTTTTAAAATACTGGTAAATATATTTAAATCCGTGTGTTTTAAATAAAATCTAACTCATTATCCAAAATTAAATCGGTTTAATTCATTAAATAATTTATTTACAGTATATAAATAATAAATGATTGAATTATATTGGCGTACAACAAAGTTAACACGAGAAGTTGACCGCTACAATCATGATTGGATCTGACCAACCCACTTGCCTACAAGTTGTGCATGTGCACTAAGCAAAGTCAACGTATTAACTCAAAATTAAGTCATAAATCTTTAGATTTCATATTTGTCTTGTTAGAGACTCTTCAATTATTCTGAAACATGACATAATCTTTTATCATTAATTATAAAGTTAACAAATTTTAAATTGTTCTATCTTTTAAGAATTTTTCAACTCAGTATTCAAGTTTTTAAAATTTTCGGAATTAATCTTTTGAATTTAATTGTTAAAATTTTAAAAGTTCGATCACTTAATTAAAAATTTTAAAAGTTTGGAAATTGAATTGAAAAACAATGTTTTAAAAATTGACCGAAAGTTCGACCGTTAAGACAAGAGGTTTAAGATTTAAAAGTTTTAACTTGCATTAGACCGTTATAAAGTTGATTAAAGAATGAATAAAATTAAAGAATTTAAAAATTGATTAAATAAGATTATTCTTATTTATTTAATTAAAAAATAAAATTGTTAAATAAAAATTAATCAGTTTATTTTAGTTTATAAAACTGACTAATTTAATAAAATTAATTGATTAATTAAAAAATTGGTCAACTTTTAACAACAAAAATTATTAAGATAAATCAAACCAAAAAATTTAAAATTAAACTACAAAATTAGCCGGTTTAAATTTTTTATTATTAAAATGGTCAAATTAGTTTCATTTTTAAATATTAAGAAAATTTTTTAAAAGGTTCGCGAAGTTAAGATTGTTTATCCATTATTTTATAAAATCATGTTATTTATTAATTTATTAAATAATTTATTTAAAATACATAATTTTCGATTTTAACATATGTGTTAGTATTATCAAAAAACATACGTATTAGTATATGAAAACTAAAACCTCAGGCCGCAGGTGAGTTGGTAAGGAGCTCTCCTAATTTAAGTGAGATTGCGAGTTTGAATTGCTCTTATGTATGCAGCTATTTAAAGCTTAAAGCTAGAGCTTTGCTTCCCATAAAAGACCTATCTAATTTTAGCAAAGAATAATCTAGATATAAATAATTTAAAAATACCTTATCATAATTGACCCTTCTAAAACATACGACGAGCAACAAAAAAGAGTACATGAAAAACAAAATGTCCAAGTCAGCAAAGACTGTGTAATAACAAAAAAAGGTTAGTGGGCTCTTGTTTGAATGAGACGTGAACTACTTGTTTAGATATTGTTATGTATAGACTTAGAAAACTAGCTTCGCTGGCGCTCAACTTTTCGTTTGGAGGTTGGTGTAGGGCTCACATGGCTCTCGCTGGTATAATCAAATCCCAGAAAAGGAAGAGAAGACTAGGTACCCACTAAGACAAAGAAGAAGAAGAATCAAGAACCAACCTGAAAATGAAGTTCCCTTTTACCTCATGCTTATTCTGACCTTTCCTTCTTTACCAAACTTCTATAAACTTTTTTCATTTGTTCTCTAAAGATTCCTGTTGGCCTGAAAATTTGGTGTAACATACGTGGTCTAGCAACCTTTCTGCAACTTCTCTGTGCTATAAAGATATCTGGGACCGCCATGGATGTTTCTACGAAGAGAAGGGTGCTTCTTAAGATCATCTTCCTCGGGGATAGCGGGTACGGCTTAGTTTTCGAGTTTTCATTGCCTTTGTTTGTTAGTACTTTGATCATGAATCGTGCGTTATGAACTTTCTGAAAGTAGTTTGTTGTCTTTGTCTTGCTTCTTCTGTGATGAGATTTCAGGGTTGGGAAGACGTCTTTGATGAATCAGTATCCTTTGGACTGATGTTAAGGTTAAATTTCCTTCAGTGAAAAACTAACCAAGCTTCGATATCATCCCATGCTTGCTTTTGTTTTCTTGATAAACTTGTCTGGATTCTAAGAAAATGGAATTTAAACCTTAACGGCATTGAGTCAGAATGCAGGGGAAATGAATTCCAGAACTAGCTTTAAATGCTTGCATCTCTACTAAAATTGAATTCAACTCATTATAGCAAACAAATCTGCCAAGCTATAATGGCTCTGTTCTTGTTATCGGATTTCTTTAATGAAATTTTGCAGAGCTTGATTCTTAGTTGGTAATTCTCATATACTAAGTCCGTAATTCTCAAGACCAGGTCGAAGTTAATTCACTTCCTTTTTTTTGTTGTGTGTCCTTTTCGCATCTTCCTGTGCATTTTATACAAATTGCAGCCTTGAGAAGCTGTTTTCGGTTTGTTTTGTGATCATTAACTTCTTATTCAGATATGTATATAAGAAGTTCAACCAACAGTACAAAGCTACCATTGGTGCTGATTTTGTTACCAAGGAACTACTAATTGATGACAAGCTAGTTACTTTACAAGTGGGTGAAAACTCTGAATCGGAACAAAACTAAAATTTCCTGAAGACTTCCAATCTGATATATGCAAAATTAATGGCAGATATGGGACACAGCAGGGCAGGAAAGGTTTCAGAGTTTAGGAGCAGCTTTTTACAGAGGAGCAGATTGCTGTGTACTTGTATATGATGTAAATGTACAGAAATCATTTGAGACACTGAACAATTGGCATGACGAGTTTCTCAGACAGGTACCAAAGTGGATTTAACATGATCCTGTATTTAGATTCTGCAAGAGACTAAAGTTTCTTTCTGTGAGAGCACATTCTTGTCACAGCAGAAAATTATGAGCATGTTGTTTCCTGCATAGCTTCTGAACCAAGAACAGGAAATGCAAGAGGAAAAACTCATGAATTCTGTGAAGATTCAGACATTAATTTATGCCGGAAGCTCATAGTTGTGGATTTATGAGGGATGATTGGAGTATCTTTTACTCCCATACCAAATCTGCAGATCTTGATCTATTGAATAGGATCAGACTTTTGTTTCAGCAATCACAAACTTCCAATTGCCTGCAGCTTTGCATTATACATTATACGTTTAGATTCTGCAAGATTTCTAAAGTTCCTTTCTGTGAGAGTCCATTCTCATCACAGCAGAAAATTACGAGCATGAAGTTCTGCACAGCTTCTGAAACCAAGAAAAGGAAACAAATGAGGAAAAACTTATGAATCCTGTCAAATCTGCATGTCTTGGATGAATAGGATAAGCCTTTTTTTTCCTAGCAATCACAAACATCCAATTGCATGCAACTTTGCATTGTAAATTATATATTTTGCTTCAGCAAGATTTCTAAAGTTCCTTTCTGTGAGAATATATTCTTATCACAGCAGAAAATTACGAGCATGAAGTCCTGCATAGCTTCTGAAACCAAGAACAGTAAATAAATGAGGAAAAACTCGTGAATCCTGTCAAATCTGCAGAACTTGATCTACGAATAAGATCAGCTTTTTGTTTCAGCAATAACAGGCCTCAAATTGCATGCATGCAAATTTACTGTATACATTAATTCTTGTTACTTTCTTCTGATTCAATGATGTGCACTAATCCAACTTCAGATCCAACAAATTTTGTTTATTCTCATTGGCAGGCAGATCCAATGAATCCTGACACCTTTCCTTTCCTATTATTCGGAAACAAAATTGACATAGATGGAGGAGGCAGCCGCGTGGTAAGGAATCCAAATCACATCAGACCTGATATTGTTAGAATGTACAGATCATACAAAATATTATAACGACTTCTTGTTCTGCAGATATCAGAGAAAAGAGCTAGAGAGTGGTGTGCTTCCAAGAGGGATATGCCATATTTTGAGACCTCAGCTAAAGAGAATTACAATGTTGATGAAGCTTTCTTGTGTGTAGCCAAAACTGCATTAGCTAGCCATCAAGACTTTGAGTATGACATGTAAGTATAAGTTTTAATTATACTCAGACCCCAAATATAGTTTGACATTTTTCCATTTCAATCGAAAATTTTAAATTCTATATGACCTCGTTTCAAAGTTATGAATAAACGTAACAATGGTAATATCTGACTCAACCCCTTTAAAATATAGCTTAAATCCAGCTTGATGTGATGGAGAATTGGTGTGATAATTAAACTTACATGTTTTGCAGCTACAACCAGGGTATATCTGAGTCCATTTCAGAAGTTGAACAACGAGGAGGGTGTGCCTGCTGAAAGTGAAACACAACTGTATCAAAAGCTTGAATTTCTTATTGGTTTGATTCTTTATTTATTTGTTTATATTAGCATTTGGGGTTGGAAATTGTACTTAAACTCATGTTCTTTTTATTTGGTGTTCTTTAGGATGGTACCGAAGTATTTGTTTATTGTAAATCTCAGAGAGAATAAAGTTTCACATGCTGACAAGAACACTAAAAGACAGCTACCTTTTGTAGGGCACAGGGTGGTTGTTTCCGTTTTTGTGTGCTACCCTCTGCCTACCTTTATCCATCCATCGATTAACATTTAATGAATGGATGGATGGGAGTGGGCACAGGGTTGCAGACAAAAACAGAAACAAGAGAATTGGTCCCCTTTTGTGGTCCTCTTATTTACAAAGATGTCTTATTTCTCCAAAGAATCTCCGAGGCTTGAGGTATAAGGTTAAGTTTTTGAAATTCTTTGAAGACTTTGTACTAATGACACATAAATATATATAATAAGTTGATTCATTTTGAATTTTTATTTTTCAAATAATCATTATGTAATGAGATGATTTATCATTGGAGGTGACAAATTAGTCTGAATATTTGAATATAATCTGATTATAAATTATCAAGTTCGGTTTGATTGATCTTGAATTCGAGTATTCAGATTTAATTGAGTTTAAATTTTACATTTTTCAAATTTAATTAATCATAAATTAGTTCATATTTAGTCTAGGCAAATCTAAAATAGTATGTTTTTTTTAATCAAAGTCTGCTGGAGCCCAAATTTTAGTATTCAAATAGATCCTAGTTTTTTGAATTCGACTCGAACTTCGCTTATTCCATTACCATTTAGGGATGATCTGACTTGATATCCATTGCTTATGGATCGAGTTCAACCTAAATATTTCTTAATTATTGCAATCAAAATTGTTTTATTGTAAGTGACTAAAAAATTTAAAATTAAACTGATGTTATTTCAAATAATTATACCATACGGACATTATTTTGACAAATAAATTTAAGTTGTTTGGACTGAACCTTCAACCTTAAGTTTAGTGTGAAACTCAATCAACTCAACCTTAACTCATTAACTTTCATTCGGATCGAGTATGATCAAATTTTAATTAATAATTCTATTACTATTGCATAATTTAAAATTTTAATTAAATGCATTATTAAGAACTTGTAAAGAAAAAGAGGTCTTCTTTTCATTTTTTTAATTTTCTAAAAAGTCAATTATTTGTGTAGCTTTCTTTTCTTATAAAAAGGAAAATTCATAAAACTTAACATCAACTCTATACTTGGCTCTATGATTTTACTCATTTACCTTATAAAACAATACCCTACCATTAAATAAATTGACATTTTAAGTCTGATTTATTTTAGCAAAATTACAAAAACTAAGAGATTTTAATAAATACAAATTATAAAACAAAGATAATAGGTTTTCTAGACGGGTTCAAAAGTCTTAACACTTCCTTGTTCTAGAGATGGCAAAAGGGCTCGGGCTCGGTCTCAGCTTGGCTCAAAATCAACATATTAGGATCTCAAGCGGGCCTTGAGTTTATATTGTTTAAGTTTGCCCTAATCCAAGGATCGACTTTTTCACGTAAAACAACATTGGTTTGCACTTATAATTAAAATCCTTTGGGCCAAATTGAGTTCGGTCTCATGTCATCTTTAGCTCGGTCGAGCTTGAGCTTGGGCTTGGGCCCAAACATGCAAAGATCGGAGGCCGAGCCTATCCTTACCTTGTTCTAGTCAAAGGAAAGGAAAGCGGAAAAGAATTTAAGCCTCATAAATTACGTAAATTTAATAGAATGAAAATCATCACAACTAATATCAACCGTCAGATTCCTCGCAGTCTCAATCAATTATAAACGTTGTTCAACGGTCCTGATCTTCTAATAAGGGAATGCATTTAGAAAAATCAAACGCCACAAAGTAGCGGAGAAAAATCTCTTTCCCTTTCTCTCTCTTCTTCTTGCCTCCAATGGCGTTCTCTGCGACGACGACAACTACAACGCATCGTCTCTCCCTTCGTCCTTTGCCTAATCACTCAATAGAATCGTCTTTATTACCTCTAAAGTGTGTTTCTTTTCGATTATCTAGACCAAATCTCCCTAAGCCCCTCACCGTTCGATCAGTTTCCACTCCAGGTACGTCTTCTTCGTTTATACGTTTCTTTATGGTTTCTTCTTTTTTTGTGATTTCTGTGCTGATTATAAGTGTTTTGGTCAATGAATCTTAAGCTCCGGCTGCGGCGGCGCCGGCGATAACGTTGACGGAGAATGCGTTGAAACACTTGAACAAGATGAGAAGTGATCGGAATCAAGATTTGTGCCTGAGAATTGGGGTTAAGCAAGGCGGTTGCTCCGGCATGTCGTATACAATGGATTTCGAGGATAGAGCTAACACTAGACCCGACGACTCCGTGATTGAATATAATGGCTTCGACATTGGTATGTACGCCTCTCCTTTAAACCATCTCTTTTGAATATTTAGGAAAAGAAATGAATTTTCCTTTGTTATATTATGGTTCTAGCACACTGACTGATGCAAAGGAAGTTTAAGCTTTTGCTTGCTGTTCCGTTTTGTTAAAGGAGCCATTAGTTATTGTTTGCTTATTCAATATGAACATTTGCTTTGTGTAATTGGCATCCCTTGTACTTAGAGTTGGCAAATTCAGTCCAGACCAGGCTCGGGTTGACCACGCTCGATCTTTGGGGCCATTTGGTCCGGACTGATTCCACAAAATGACGTGACTTTGGTCTATAGTTAGAAAAACCTATAATCTTTTCAGCCTCAGCCTCAGGCCGGGCGGGCTGCCTTTTCCATCGCTTCTTGTACTTGAAACAAAGGTTTTTTGATGTGGTTTTGAGATGCAATGACTGAATTGCATTGTGCTTTGATTACCTGAGCAGTTTGTGATCCAAAGAGTCTTCTTTTCCTATTTGGGATGCAATTGGACTACAGTGATGCTCTCATTGGAGGAGGCTTTTCTTTCAAGAATCCAAATGCTACTCAGACTTGTGGCTGTGGTAAATCCTTTAATGCAGATATGTAAAATCATGTATACCTACAACATACTATAATCTATTTGAAGAAATGGTTTCTACTTGAGGATGTTGCCCATATGTACTAGATAGTCTTAAGTGATAATATCATATTAATTGCTGAAGAATTGCCTGTAGATATTCACAAGAGTTCTTCAACATCATTGCAATCTGATTACAAGTACTGTGCAAGAGAAAACAATCATTTGTGGCTCCGCTCATTGCAAAATCTTCATCTTCTTCTCATGTGTTTTTTCAAGTTATATCATACATGAAATGACAAAGTGCAGCCATTCGTGAAAAGAACATCAATTGCTTTCTTTCGGATGTACCCAAAAAAGTACATTTCTTCTTACAACTTAATTAGCACGTCAAAAATCAGGACCAACTCTACAAAAGAAGATGCCAAATTCAGAACTTATGAACTCGGGCACCCGTGTTTCTACTACCAATACGAGCAACAAAGCCATCTTTGATTGGAGCAACCGATCGTCCACAACCACGCTGCATATAGCAAACAGATCAGAAAATCAAATTCCCTTCTAGGCAACTTATATCGCACTAGACCTCCTTAAGAGAACAATGGCAAACTGTTGTAGTTCAACAAAAGAGGGCCACTCACTGATATATCGACGCAAGGTCCCCTCAAAATTTTTGGGTGCAAATCTTCCCATCACGACTAACCTTTGCTGGCCATCGAGGGATCGGCTAGTACCTAGTTCAGCAAGCAGGAAAGCCCTAACATGGTCTGGCTGCCGATTATCCTTCATATTTTGTCCAAGAAAGATGGGATGAATCAAATTAAACATTTTCTTAGGTAAGATGATAACAACAATGAAGTTACTCCAAGCAGGTTTACTTTAAATGTTTATCGAACTTAACAAATACCAAGTGCTAAGGAAAAGAAGTATAAGAAAAGGTGATCAACAGAACATCAGCAATTTGGAGCTTAAAACAAGTGCATACATGAATTTGAGTAACATTTCAATGAAAATTGGAACATATGTAACTAAAGCGAACTCCTAATTTGTTTGTATTCATCTGTAGATCCAGAGAAGTGAGCCTTGGAGATGTCACTAGCGTCCGGAAAACAAGTTACAGTAAATCGATAACCAAATACTTCATAAAGGACTTCGGTGTTCTTTGCAATGATGTAAAAGAAAACGGGAAAAGGATATAAAAAGAGTTAAGCATGGTAGTTTCTACAAACATCTCAAAGGTCCAAGCTTTGAAATTATAAATCCTAACCCAAATAATCTTTAATCAACTTTTAGTCATCCAAGTTGAAGAATAGCTATAAATGAGACATTTGGGTCGTTAGATGCGTCAAGTATTTTTTTTTTAAATTGAAAATTACAATAGCTTCTTGATTGCAGCATAACTAAACCCCAACCTTGGTTTTGGGTCGGAATCCCGAATGGCGATATGTCAAGCTAGGGCATGGCTTTCGAGAGGCTTCACGACGCTATCTTCTCATCCTCCTCTACGTGTCTGTGTGGTTGGCAGTGGACCTGCTGGGTTCTACACTGCTGAGAAAGTAAGTCACGTTTTTCCCTCATTGAATTTGTTACACGTTTGAAACTGTAATTAAATTTGAAACATTAGTTCTTCCCTTTTTAAAGATGATTAAAGCCCACGAAAGAGCTTTTGTTGATATCATCGATCGATTGCCCACTCCATTTGGTTTAGTAAGGTCTGGAGTTGCCCCTGATCATCCTGAGACTAAGGTCAGATTGTTGTTTTTTTTGGGTTAATTTTGAAAAAAAATCTCTTGTATTTTTCTTAATAAATTTCTAAAAAATTATCTGAGTTGAGCTTAGTTTACCAGAAAACTTGCAACAGATTGTGACAAACCAGTTCTCAAGAGTTGCTCAACATGAGAGGTGCTCTTTCTATGGTAATGTTACTCTTGGTTCGGCGGTAACTCTCTCTGAGCTCCGTGAGCTCTACGATGTGGTAAGTTTGATGCGCTAAATGCTATCACTTGGGCTTGCAAGACTAGTATTTCTGTGAGGTATGTGCTTCTGTTTTTGACTCACATTTGTGTCTAATCATTCAGGTTGTGCTTGCGTATGGTGCTGAAAGTGACAGAGCTTTGGGTATTCCCGGGGAAGTACGTGCATTAAAAATAGTCCTAACTTACCGTTCCTTATTCTTTCTTTAATTTATTTGCTGGTTTTTCTACTTTCATCGACTATCTCAGCTTATCTGTGCTGTTCTCAGTTGTGGTGTCTGTTCTTTGATGGTTTAGGATTTTTATTGTGCAACAGTGAAAATTGTGGTTGCTCTTGCCTAAAAGTTTTCTTTTTCTTTATCAAGGATTTGTCAGGCATACATTCAGCAAGAGAATTTGTTTGGTGGTATAATGGGCATCCAGATTACAGAAACCTAAATCCTGATTTGAAGAGCACTGATACAGCCTTTATCCTAGGTCAGGTGTGTTTATCTTCTTATTAACTGCTGGTACCCTATGTTGAGATAATATCATGTGCAATGCAAGTGATAAGAAAGATTAAATTATATTAGAAACGATGCACTATTTGACATACGTTAGAAATTTAAACTGTTCTCTCAGTCCACAGTCTTCACAATGGATCATTAATATCATTTGATTAAGTTTAGTTGGGGTTTTATGTGCTTCTACAAGTAGTGCAGCTAATATCATTTGGTTTTATACGCTTCTACAAGTAGTCCAGTTAATATCTTTTCTGGATATAGCAAATTTCAATAGAAGTGAGTAAAGATTGAAAGATATGGGTGGAAACCTTGAACAGAGCCTTAGACGGGTACTGCTTGTTTCCTCTATTGAATGATGCAGAGGATACAGGTTCTTCTCATAAGCATAATTGTAAAATGTTTTCGCATCAACTTTTAACATTTAGTTTCACCCTTTTCCAAAATTTGTTTTGCATTCAAGGACACACATGCCTGGTGTCAATGTCACTTTGTAGTTGAATTCTCTGTATGATTACAACTGCTTTGACAATATATGTGTGCGCATCTTTTCCGTATGTTCAGTGCAAGAGCAAATTTTCTTCTCACATGACCAGAGCAAGCATTCTCCATTTGAAATTTAATCCTATAGATTGATATGGTTGGACGGCTAGAAATGTGTTAAGCGAGCATATTTTGTTATTCATATCACATGGTCTATCATCTGCTTCTCATTATTTCATGTGACTTCTACACTAGTTACAGGATATAGGACCAAGTAAAGAATCAGGCTAACAAATGTGCAAAATCACATCCTTGTCCATTATGAAAGGATTTAAAAGGCGAGCAGTTGGAATTTTGTGATCAAATTATTGCTTTTCTTATTATTCAGGGAAATGTGGCTCTTGATGTTGCACGCATTCTCCTTAGACCAACAGCAGAATTAGCAACAACTGATATTGCAGACCATGCTTTGACTGCTCTGGAACAGAGCTCAATAAGGTTAAGTATTCTTTGGCTGTCTGGTAGATCTCTGTCTAGTTGTGTGGTCATCGAACTTAAACCATGTGTATAATTACAGGAAAGTATTTTTAGTTGGGAGACGTGGACCAGTCCAAGCAGCTTGTACTGCGAAAGAGCTACGCGAAGTTCTTGGTATTTCTTTAAATCCCGATACTTTTTTGTGTTTTTAATCTGTATTTATCTGCCCTTTGTATGGACATGTTTTAATGTGCTTCATTGATATACAAAGAACTTCATCTTCTTTTTTATGTGTCATTAGGAGCTTAATAGCTGCCGGTTTTCCTTTTTCTTGTTAAGATTAACTAAATGTGCTGTCTGTCATTCATTGGTAATGATTAAGATCCAAAGTGCAAAACGCTTACTGTCAGTTCTTTAATTAATTGCAACTGACACCCATATTTCATTGGATGGTAGTAGAAAATTGTTGGATTGCAGTTATTATTCCTAATTTTTTGCTGACTTTCCTTGTTACCGTGCTCATAGTTCTCTTGGTTTTGGCCTCTTATACTTACCAGTTGTTAGCTGACCAAAGAAAACATGAAAGGATATTATTGCCGATATAATTTCTTGCAGGTATTAAAAATTTACATATTCATATCAACCAAGCTGAATTAGAGAAGAACCAAGAAGATGAGGTAAATTGCCACTTTGCTCAACTTTCTGCTTCCTTGTAGTTGGTCAAGACAATCTATCGTTAATACAGATTTGTAGTATGTTAGTACGGTATTTTTTTTTCCTGTCTAATAATGATTGGGCATCTTTTCTTCTTCTTTGAAATAAATATTGTAATAAAACAATAGCAAGGTCATCCATCAACCAACAGTTGGTTAATTCTTAATTTGTTTGATGATATAGGTTTCTTTTAACTTTTATAGGAACAAAACCAACTGAATGTATTTGCATTTGATGCGATGCTATTGCATTATCTAGATTTTGAGTGACACTTTAGGTGCTGTTAGGCTTCTGCACTAATTAGGAAGTTGTTACCGGACATGGTATAGGATCTAGTCATGAGTCGAGACACAGAAGGTCTACTTCCTTTCCCTTGGCTGCTTTCTTCCCTATTTTGGATGAGCCTACGCTATCAGCTTGAGGAATAGACTTGTCCTGGATAGTCTTAGCCTCACACTATTTTTTTCAATAAAATTCTGCTTGATTCTTTTTATTAACCACAGCCCTTTAAATAGGCCTGAAGAAACAAACATTAACCCTAATTAGGATTCTTAATTAGGTATAAGTCTGAATCAGAAAAAGCAACTTAAATAGAAGCCTAACAGTCTCAAAATATTAAATAAAATATAATAAAATCAAGCCTAGATCTCTGCCGCCACGTCATCTGTATCAACTGCCACTTTTCTTGCATGTTGAGTAAACCTTGCCCACAAAAGCATCTTCAACATAAGTTCTAAAGGTAGTCATAGGATTAGGGGAAATAAGTTGGTTGAATAATCAACAGCAAACTCTGTACTGGTGTTTACAAGTTCACTTCAGACAACCCTTTTATGTGCATATCTTACTCTTCCATGGTGTATCCATTAAGCTAAAAGTTTATTTTTGATGAGTATATTTGGAGAGTTGGTTATTAATGTAATTTGGTTATTTTGAACGGGCACCTATTGCCAATTAATGTTTATTTCATTAGTATCATTGGAATGACGTGCTTACATTGCATGTTTCTTTGGTTAATGTTTCTCATCTTCACATTTCTTTTGGCAAAGGAAGAGCTGAAGAACAATCGAATTCGACGGAGAATTTATGACTTGCTCTCTAAGGAAGCTGCATCAGGACCATCTGTTCCCACTTCAGGTCAAAGTGAACTTCATTTTGTTTTCTTCCGCAAACCTGAAAGGTTTCTGGATTCACTGGACAGAATTGGCCATGTTACCGCTGTTCAGTTTGAGAAAACAGTGCTTAAAGGTGCTGTTCTATCTACAATGATGCTATTCAATTAATTTTTCCTTCCCTTTACTTTTATATGTTAATTTGTGTCTTGGCTGTTTATAAAACATTTTGCAAAATTTGTTAATGTGATAAGATCATTATAGTAATTTAATTGAGATGACACTGAATGAAGTTTTTAGTCCAGACCTGTTGAAAATAAGAACATCCTATTCCGGCATGGAATTTATTTCTGTGCCATTAATTATTAACTTCATGTAAATATACAGCTGTGGGCCCTGGGAAACAAATTGCAGTTGGTACTGGACAATTTGAGGAATTTGAAAGTGGGTAAGCGTCTCAGATCATCAATTTTTAGTTCGTCTTGCTTTCTGGTGTGTTCAGGATTTTAACCTTTTCAGAAATGGTTCATATGGGTCCATGACATAGTTATGAAACAAACTATCTACTGTAACTGCAGTAACGTTAGGTCTGTATCACGATGGAAGAAGTATGTCAGCTATGTTTTGTGAGTTATGCATAATGCATGGAGTGCGAAGGGTAGATATATAGAAACTTAATGTGAAGTATATCCTTAGAATTTTGTGTATATTGATGTATATAAAACGTTTTCTTTCCTGAAGTTCTCTAGTTTCTAGGAAATGAAATGTCTTCACTTCTCTGTGTTGTGGATACATGTTTTCATGAAAAACTGCCTCCTACTGCATATGGATTGCAAATATAAGCTCCTGTACAAGAAGTGCCAATATAAAAGTTTTCAAATTGTTTTATTTTAATCAACTCCATATTCTTTTTCCTTGAGCTGTGGTTCCTTTGTTGTTGAACTAATTATAGGTCGTTTGATGATTCTGTTTTGGCACTATGCTGCTTCTTTTAGGTTGGTGCTAAAGAGCATCGGTTACAAGTCAGTAACAGTTGATGGTTTACCATTTGATCAACAGAAAGGTAAAGTGAGATTGATAATTGTCTGCCTTAGCAGTACTTCTGTTGTGTTCCTTAAGGTGGCATTGCAACTTTTGGTTTGATAAGCTAAATGGGACTTAAGTTGAAGCCTTTAGATTCCTGAGTTCGTAGTTCAGATCATTGGATGAGTAAATATGCAAATGTGCGCTCAAACCTTCATAAAGGGTTTCCATTTGCATGTAATATCCAGGACTGCTTGTCCTCGAGTGATTTGATCGTCACTTTTCCTGATTTAACTGTCATGAACATGCTTTCCAGGTTTGGTTCCGAATGTTGGAGGTCGGGTTCTCTCTGATGCTTCAGGAGACCCTACAATGCTTCAGAAAGGTTTGTACGTATGTGGATGGTTAAAGAGAGGACCAACAGGGATTATTGCCACAAACCTCTACTGTGCAGAAGACACCGTAAGTTGTCTCCTTATATTCTACTAGTCTGAGGGTTATCATCTGTTAAAAATTCACAATCATTGTTGCTTATCGAACTTTTGGCATCCCAGGTTGGAAGCATATTGGAAGACCTACAGGGAGGAGCAATAGGATCCACATCTAGCATAGTAAAAAAGCCTGGTAGAGAAGGGCTCCTCCAGCTACTTAGTGACAGGAACATCGAGTTTGTACCTTTTAGTCGTTGGCAAAAAATAGATGCTGAAGAGAGGAGTCTTGGGAGTCTTAGAAACAAACCCAGAGAAAAGTTGACAACTTGGGAAGACTTGATGAAAGTAGCCAAGGAGTGATAAAAGGAAATCAAGTTAACTTATAGGAAATCAAGTGAACTATCTTCTCACATTCTTCGTTTTGTTTTGCAAAAACATCTTGACATATTCTTTTAATAAAACCCCAAATATTATTTGAATCTTGCTGAATGAAGACATTCACTTTACCGGCCTTTGTCCACCCAATTCTAGCCGGTACAAGACTCGATAATGGTATTATGTATTTTCATGATGTTTTGCGACCGTACTCAGAACATTGGTACAAACACCCGTAATCTGATGAATTGATAAGCGTAATGGTTATGAGTTAAAG
Organism: Erythroxylum incrassatum; assembly: GCA_026546855.1. Classification (NCBI taxonomy): domain Eukaryota; kingdom Viridiplantae; phylum Streptophyta; class Magnoliopsida; order Malpighiales; family Erythroxylaceae; genus Erythroxylum; species Erythroxylum incrassatum. Next base: position 30,528,384 of record JANVCL010000212.1, on the reverse strand, counting down.
GCCTTTGATATGCCAATTTTGCAATTACCAAATTCAGTCGACTTCTAGTTATTGTCTAGTTCCATTAAGACCATCAGCTCAAGTGCACTAACAGTTACAGCAACTTCGTAGGAACATAGGATCAAGTCTTGACACAATAAATCCATAACTTCTTCCTCTTGTCCAGAAGATAGAATTAACTGTGACATTTGATAATGCTAAGCTCAGACCAATCTCACAAAAAAAATCTCTCGTCCCAGCTGCAAATCTTTCACTTTTGGATTAGAAAGCCGGTTCTACGACAAGTGTAAATGGTAAACAAGCCAACAGGTTTGGAAAAGCTCATCCAAGTAAACTATAAGCCCATTAAGTGTCTACACAACATATCGGTAAGTTACATATCGCCCTGCAGTCTCGCTTGGTCTGATAATCTTCACAACCTGTCCACGCTGAAGTCCATAATATCTTGCAATTGGATCACTCACCTGAATTCGAGGCAGCTGCATTCACATATGAAAATAAGAAACATGAAACCTGCAGTAAGAAGCAATAAGCGTGCAAAAGGATCCTGATGTTCAACAAATTTACCATCCAGACGGCATATTAACATATAGTCACAATATCACTATCCAATAAAATCCTCAAGACAGCATTTCGATAAATGTGCAGAATTTAAGAACTTCCCATAAGATAACCTTGTCCTTCCAAACTTGAAAATGTCTAGTGCTTCGAATTATGGATGTTGCCCCCAGTAGTTACAATCATTTTGGATCCTTAATTGCACAAGGGAAAGGAAAGGAAATATTGAGGGGAAAAGAAGAGAAAAGAATAGAAGAGAAATGTGATTTCCTTTCTCTTGTTTGTTTTCTTAATTTATCAAAGGAGGGAATTGAATGGAAGAGAATTT
>JANVCL010000212.1:30498659-30527398 GCA_026546855.1 Erythroxylum incrassatum | reverse complement strand
CTTTGGCGCGATTGCCATAACTCTCACTACCAATGTCCGATTGCTTTCGTTTTCTGACCCTTGGAAAGAAGACTTCGAGAGCTACAGTTGTCACGAAGACCACAAAGTGAGATTCGGCCTCTAAATGGTCAAAAATCATGATTTCCAAAGCTGTCTCGTGAATGTCCGTTAAACGGACATGCATGTCCGCTTAACGGACATTGTCGGGCCAAAATGCACCATTTCACCTGAGAAGGTCCGTTAAATGGACATCAAGTTCGTTAAACGGACATGGGTGATGCAAGGGGCCCTTTTTGACCCCAAAAGGTCCGTCAAACGGACCTAAAGTATGTTAAACGGATATGGGGTTTCCCAAAACCCCTCCAAACCCTTACACTTCTCAAATTCACCTCTTTTAACACAAAACCACTTCATATCAACTCACATACCAATTAGATTTCATTAAACTATCAAATTACAACTCATTTCATTCATCATATCATTCAAACATTTCCTATCCTTCCTTTTCTATTACCCATCTTATTCTTATTCCTACAAATCAAGCACTTCTTATCCAAAATCCAACATCTCAAGTTGATAAATTCTTCATGCATCCCTCAAGCTTAGTTCAACAACATCCTTACTTCAAGTCAATTTTCTATTTGTTCATAATCACCCAATTCACATATAAACATATACATTCATCCAAGTTTTGCAACATTCAGTTCTCATTTTCACATCAAAATTTGAGACTCGTAGAAGCACAATTTATAATCAATGTCTTCATAAGAAAGATAACCATATGTCTCTAGTTTAATTCAAATCAAAAATCGACTCAATTGGATAACCACAGAACAAGTTATGGCTATCACAACACTCTATCAGTAAAATTTCTCCTGCTACAATTTCCAGATTTTTCCAACTTCTACCAATTTACCACTAACTCATCCTATACCTACCTTATCTCTTCCTTTTCACTTCCTCATCACTCTCTATCCAAATAAACTCAATACATCAATCACAAACAAGTTATGATCTAATGATGATGATCATTAACCAAAAACAAAGCATATATACCTACCCATTCATAACCAATTTTCCACACTCATCTAAACATCCTTATATGCAAAAATCTAGCTTCCAAAGCATCTCTATAACACATTATATATAATTAACCATCATACACAACCAAAAGCAAGAACTTTACCTAAGCTTTCCATCAATCATGACCCATACACACAATTCACATAATCAAGTCATCAAAACTCAATTTACCCTTCATCCTAGCATTATCAAGGTCATTCAACCTCTATAATATTTCTATAAATCATTACTCATCAATAACACACACATTTTACACAACACCCATATACCCAAAACCTCATCTCATGCAATTAACCTCTAAAATAACATCACAATAGCTTCATTTAACCAAAAACCCATGATATAACAAGATACTTACTTGAGTTAGCTCCCAAATCTTCATAATCTCACTCAACCCTAGCTCTCAAGCATCACTTGTTCATCATCTTGGAGGAGGAAAGGATAGGCTTTTCTTGTGAAAATGAAGAAGATGATATGGTAGGAGTAACAAGTGAAAGATGGAAGTATGAAGTCACTTGATGGAAGTTTGGGTGGATCAAGCATCATGAAGGAGAAGAACGATGGAGAAGAAATGAAAAAATGAAGAGATGGAGCCTTTTTCGTGAATGGAGGAGTGAAAGACCAAAACTTATGGTCTTTCCTTCAATATTTTCGTGACTTATAAGTGGTGTGGCAAGTGACACATGTCACTCTCCCAAGGCTCCATTTGGTCCCTTTTAATAATTAGCCCATTTTGTCTCCAATTTTCACTTCAATTGTCTCCCAATTTTCAATACCACTTGTTAATAAGTCCTAAGGTCATTTATCAAAATGTCCATTGCCATTGGACAGTAATTTCTACTACCATTTTACAAGTGTCTTGCCACTTGACATTTTTCCTAATCCAGGAATTACCCCGAAATTTTTGAATTTTTTTCCAAAATTCTCCAAAAATTCGAACTCAACAATTACACTTTCCAAATCAATGTTCAATACAAGCAAACCAAAATTCTTAATAATAATCACATTTATTTACACTTATACCCGGAATGTCAATGAATGCATGTATATGTAAGGATTCACTATTCATGTCCATATGCACCTTATGTAATGCATGAGCATGAGATGTGTTTTCTTAATTTCTCTGATTAATCTCACATGTACCAAATTTTTAAGGTTCTAACCTTTTGGATGGAAACGAGATGTTACAGTTACATTGTTTCCAAATAGTATTAATTTGAAAAATCCTAGGGCAATATGAAGCAACACTTTAAAAATGTTCATTAAAAGAATCAATTACTAATGTTAGAGAATTAATATGATTGGACTAAAGATAGTAGACATTAATTCTATACACCATGTTTAATTGAAATATTGTATGATAAAATAATTAAATTATACACAAAAGATTATTTAAAATTACTTTAACTTTTTATGTATTTCTAGATGACTATCTAAATCTATAGATATTAAATATTTAGTTAGATAATTAAAAATAAATTAAAGGATCTTAATTTATCTAATCTTAAATATAATTTACAATTATAATTTATATCAATTGTTAACATATTTACAAACTTAATAAGTTATACTCAAAGAATGTCTGTAAAGAAAAATAATTTAATCAAATAGAACTTTAATGTAAAGTTTGAAAAACTTTAGAGCTAAATATAATATATTTGATAAATAAGATCAAATATTAGATGTTAAAATTTGTTATGAATTCATTGGTTATTAATTATAATTCTAGGTAAATCTATATTTCAATATAATTATTTATATGTAAAGTTCTACAAAAAAAAACCTCTCTTACTATTGTGTAGACACCATTTTCATATGAATTCCTTCTTTATTGGATTTCATTATTACACTTTTATTATCATCATTCGTGAGCATAAGTAATGCTTAATTTCTTAAATACCACAAGCCTAATAGTTAAACTATTTTGTTTTATCGTATGGACAAGAAGTGAATTGAGAATCTATTATTAGTATAATTGCTCTTATTATTTCATTATCATAAATGAGTTAGTTGTCTTTACTACCTATCATTTAAATAGAATTATTATTTTAAATTATTTATGTATACACTTACAATTTAAATAACGCTATACACCATCGAATCAATATAACTCTGCCACAAATGAATCAAAAAAGACACTTTATGAAATACATATGCATTAACACAATTAGTTTTTAAATATATTAATTCTAAACAACAAAATCAAACGAATACACTATCATTCTTAATCATAATTAATAATAACACTACTAAGTCGGATTACGAAGGAGCGAAGAATTGGCCAAGCCCTCAGCGGCATTTGTACACTGTCAGAACAGAATGTAACAGTCAAATCGACGGAGTTAATTGTGATCGGCCTGCACCAATGAAGTTTGGTTGTTTCCTGAATAGCGTCACAGGCAGACAGATTAGTGCTCATTTTAAACATTTAAGATAAAAATATTGATTAAACTACATTATGGCGGTGCCACGTCATCCATAATAGTGCTAAAAGCGCGTAAAGTATGACAATCTGGAATCTGGATAAAGTCACCGGCGGTGAGCATTGGTTTCTACTGGGACTTGACACGTGGGTACCAAGAGGTCGATGTTTGTTAGATATTAATATCGCAAGGTGGGACCCGGCCCAGCGCAATTTCGCACTCCTCGATATGCATTTGGCGTGCATTTGGGTTTCATTTATGTTAGAGGGAAAAGGTATTGAAGAATAAAAATGAAAATATAATTTGAAATTAAATAGAAAGGCGAAGAAACGGAGGAGCCAATAAACTATTGTTTTAGGCTCTTTCTTTTTGACCCTAAAACACAAAACAAAAAGTCTTTTCATTTCTTCTCTTTCTACCTCTAGCTTTTTGTTAGTGTCCTTTGTTCTTGTGTTATTAAAAGGCCAGAGGAGCCAAACGCCATCAGAAACTAGTTCTGGATTTTGTAGCTGTTACTTCCTTACTGCACTTAATATTAAAGGTATGATCTTTCTCTTATTATTGTTGTCTCTTGTAATTTTCTGAAGTTGTGTTTTGGTTAATTCCTGAGTTTTTGGATGTTCTGCTGTTAAAGATTGGATTTTGAGTTGTGGGTTTTGGTGCTAAGGTTGTTATTGTTACACTGCAACTTTGTCTTTTGGGTTCTCTTTTATTTCGTTGTTTATACTTTGGGGGACTAGAGGTAGGGCCTGTTAGATAAAGATGTTCTGTTCATTTGGGTTATAACGGATTTCGGTTTTATAGGTTACGTTAATTTTGTGTTTGCTAGTTTATTCTGGTGCTTATTTGTTCAAGACTCGTTATACTCTATGCAAGACCAAGTATCTTTATAACGAATTTAATAGCAATTTTGTTCTGCTCTTTGTGGCTTTCCGATAGATGTCTAAACCTTCTCTTCGTTCATTCATACTTTCATTTCTGAAAGGATGGTTTGTGAGTGTTCTTTTCTAATGACCTTTTGTAGAGCAGAGACTGAGTGGAGGCCAAAGAAAAGAGTTTTCGCAATGTGCAATGGTTCGAAGAGGAGACCAACTCAAGGTGGTTTTAATACGGGGAATGAGTATCAGAAACAAGATGGAAATTTCCATATATTGCTTGAATTAGCTGCATCCAACGATCTGATTGAATTCAAGCGAGCAATTGAAGAAGATGGACTTGATGTGGAAGAGGCAGGTATGTGGTATGGAAGGAGAATTGGCTCAAAAGGGATGAGTCTTGAAGAGAGGACACCCTTAATGGTAGCTGCCTTGTTTGGAAGCAAGGACGTGTTAAAGTATATCCTGGGAACAGGCCTTGTTGATGTTAACAAGGGTTGTGGTTCTGATGGGATCACGGCTCTACACTGTGCTGCTGCTGGTGGATCTTCTTCTTCTCTTGAAGTTGTCAAGCTGTTGCTTGATGCCTCCGCTGATCTTAATTCTGTTGATGCTAATGGAAACAATCCTAGCGACGTGATCCATCTTGCCGGTCCTGGTTTAAATACTAGGAGAAGAACAATGGAGATCATGCTAAAGGGTGGTAGTAGCAGTGACGAAGCTTATTTACCCGATAAGATTGAGATTGAGACACAGGAACAACTGGAAATCTCAACGCCGAGGTCATCAAAAGATGGGGCTGAGAAGAAAGAATATCCAGTTGATCTCACTCTTCCAGATATCAAGAATGGGATATATGGAACTGATGAATTTCGAATGTACACATTTAAGATCAAGCCTTGCTCAAGGGCTTATTCTCATGATTGGACAGAATGCCCATTTGTTCATCCTGGTGAGAATGCAAGGCGCCGTGATCCTAGGAAGTATCACTATAGCTGTGTTCCTTGCCCTGAGTTTCGAAAGGGTTCATGTCGGCAGGGTGATGCTTGTGAATATGCACATGGTATTTTTGAGTGCTGGCTTCACCCTGCTCAGTATCGAACACGCCTTTGCAAAGATGAGGCTAGTTGCAATAGGAGAGTTTGTTTCTTTGCACACAAACTTGAAGAGCTTCGTCCCTTGTATGCATCAACAGGGTCTGTTGTGCCTTCTCCTAGATCTTACTCAGCCAGTGGATCGGCTCTGGACATTGGTTCTCTTAGCCCTCTAGGCCTTGGTTATCCATCAGTGTTGATCCCACCATCCTCAACCCCACCCATGACCTCTTCTGGACCCTCTTCTCCAATGGGGGGATGGCAAAATCAGCCAAATACTCTACCCCCTACCTTGCAGCTCTCTGGCAGCAGGTTGAAATCTACACTCAGTGCAAGAGATATGGAATTTCTTGAGCGTGAAAGTCTTCGTCGCAGGCAGCAACAGTTCTTGGATGAGGTATCTGGTCTTGCCTCACCATCCAGCTGGAGTAATGGTTTCTCCACTGCAGCGTTTAGTAGCTCCTCTGTTGATCAAACTGGGGAATTGAATAGACTTGGAGGAGTAAAGCCTACTAACCTTGAAGATATTTTTGGGTCTGCTGATCCAGCAATTTTACCTCAATTGCAGGGGCTTTCACTTGATACTTTGTCACCTCAATTGCAATCCCCGAAAGGGATTCCAATACGACATAACTTAAACCAGCAGCTCCGATCCAGTTATCCCACATGCTTTTCATCACCTCCTGTGAGGACGCCCCCATCCTCTGGGTTTGATCAATCTGGAATAACAGCAGTGGCAGCTTTGGCTTCAAGGTCTGCTGCTTTCTTACAGCAGCGAAGTCAGAGCTTCATTGAGCGAAGTGCTGTTTATCGTCATACTGGACTGTCTTCTCCGGTTTCTTCAGCTGCCATATTACCTTCTAGCATTACAGCTTGGGGTTCTCCAGATGGCAAGGTGGACTGGGGAATCCAGGGAGAAGAGCTTCATAAGCTACGGAAATCTGCATCTTTTGGCATTCGAAGCAATGGCAGCACCGAAGTGACAATTCCAGTTCCTACAAATGCTGATGAGCCGGATGTCTCTTGGGTTCATTCCCTGGTGAAGGATACATCACCCATGAAATCTATGCCACTAGGTTCTGAGGAGGAGTCCCAAAAGGAGCAGTGCCATCTTAATTCTGCAGGACTGGATATACTCCCCGCTTGGGTGGAGCCAATGTACAGTGACCAGGAGCAACTGGTGGCATAAATGCAATACAAGTCACTATTTAATTCCTAATTCAAGTTTAACTAGTTCTTTTTGGCCATCTGTTAAAACTTTGTTGGTTCTAATCATATTTATAAGCCTGAGTTGAAGACAAGAAGGAAAAGAAACTGTGTCGGAGATAATATGATAGTTGGGAAGAAGGAAAGGTTTCTGAAATCGTAACAGGGAATTCTTTTTCTGCTTAAGTGAAGTCAATATTCTCAAGCAGATAGATGCAAAGACGAATCCTTTACTGATGAGTCGGAGTGTCTTGTTTGCAGAAATTGTCTAATTTAATTTCCTTTGATCTTTCTTTTACTGCAAAATTTTAGGTTGTGAGCATATGTGCTTTCATCTCTAAGAAATTGTATTACTTCTACTACTGAATAAAGCATTTATGATTTTATTAGGAGTTTGAAGGTTATTCAGCTCATGCCTTTTCCTCTGGTTTTGTTGGTTGTACTTCATGGTGTTAAAAGTACTTGAGATCTTAACGTGATGTTATCAATTATTTTTAAAAGATGAAGAGACTAAATGGTTATCCATCGAGAAGCATTGGACTTGTCTCCTGGCACCTTAGTAACAGAAACGATAATGATTGGTGGCATTTCGATCTGTACATAAAACAGGTGGCTTTTTCAGTACGACTCCGTTTTATTCAGTCATTTTTTCTCTTCTCAAGTTTGTCCACATATTAACCCTTTGTATTACATGCACATAAGCAAAACTCTATTGGTTGAAAAATCCTAAGTGGGATGATTGTTGAGCACTGAGGAAACGGCAATCCTCGCCCTTGTGCCATATAAAGACACGATCACAGCACAGCACTAGTGGAAAGAAAAAGAAGCATGAAAATTGAAAAGCCTTGGTGATTTGTTTGTTAGGGAGAGCGAAAAGGCAAGTCTTTATCATCTCTATGCTACCAACAGAGAGCATATAAAAACATGTGCATTAGTTGATGGCATTCCCCAAACTGTGTAAAACCTGTATATTATATGCGACTCATTAATAATTATGGTTTTAATAATATTAAGTGATAAATTTTAATTGGTTAATTTGATTAAGTGCGGCATTGGCTTTAATGCCGTTTTCTTCTTTGTTAATAAACGAAGCGACATATGTGTTTGGTTTTGTTTCAAACACAAGTACGACTAAACCTTTGTTTGAATTCTTAATTGTACAAGAGAAAGGAAAGGAAATATTGAGAAGAAAAGAAAAGAAAAGAATAAAATAGAAATGTGATTTCCTTTCTCTTGTTTGTTTTCTTAATTTATCAAAGAAGGGAATTGAATGGAAGAGAATTTTGTAAGGCCTTTATGCCCTTAATTATAGAACTTGTTTATCTTTACTTGTTAGATTTAATAATGATATAATGGTAATTTACTTATAGTAAGGTTATCTTGTCTTCCATTTATTTGGTGGGAAATGTTTTTAGACCAAATTTCTCTCCTATTTCCCTCCATTATTTCCTTTTCCCGTTGCTTAATTTTATCCAAACAATGGAAACCAAGAGAAATGCAATTTCCTTGCTTTCCTTCCATCCAAACAAAGGCTAAAAGTCTACGTTGGCACTGAAGCCCACAATACTAACAGATAATATCACAGAAAACAAATAGATCGCAATCTTTTGGTATAAAAGTCTACATGAATGAACTACCAAGTAGAAGAGAGGGGATACAATTAGCTCAGCTCTGCATGTTTATCGTTTAGGAGTACTGTTGACGTTGACATGTAACATGGTTATAATGTCAACTTCTTTATGCCCATTGTTATAATGTAATTACGTTCATTTCTAGATAATCTATTATAACTAGTACAAGATAAAATGTGAGATTCATCTAACCTGTGTTTCTTTTACAGTGTATCTCTCCAATAAAGTCTTCTTCTCTTCAGATGAAAGTAATTGATGCTCAGGAACAAGAACATGGTCCTTTATATTAACCAAAAGCTCCGCCTCCTGTTTGATAAGGAATGCAAAAGAAGTAAAATTGCAGTATCACTGCATTTCAAGACAATAAGTACCAAAAAGATCATACAAACTTTTTCCACCTTCATTCATAAGTGAAGAGCAGAAGCCACATGATGCTCCAAACAACAAATACACCCGAGAACTAGCTCAAACCCAATAAGGACTTAATCAACATGACCAATAGGTCACAGATTACATACCCACTAATTCCATCTCAAAGTCACTTAAACCAAGCTTTCTAAAAAATAAATAATATGAACGGATAAAGGATTGTTTAAACAGGAGATGAAAGATTCATTCTCCGCATTAATAATCAGCCTCATTGAAAAAAAGATATCCAATATATAATACGAAATTATTAACCATATAACAGAGATGGATCTTTCACCTGAAATACCTCCAAGCTGAATTTTGAAGATATTTCACTGATGCATGTGCGGGCAAAGGGAGTCAAATTCTGTTGTACAACTAAGATTGCCCTAAACACATTCTCTGATTTCATGCGATTGGTGTATGTCTTCATCGTCTTAACACCAACCTTCTGTTCCTCGGGAAAGAAGACATAAATCTGGTAAACAAGAAACAACTAATAAGGACCAGCAAACTATAAATAAGAATCTTCACATTCAAAAACCTTCACAAGTAATTAACATCCATCCAAAATACCAAATGATGCCATTGTGAAAGTGGAAAAATCTATTTGATATAAATGTATTTGTTAGAAAACTTAACCAAATATAAAGCAAACTACAGATCAATTACCGCTTCCTTATTTCGCTTTTCCTTGACAATAAAAAGGTCTTCCCTTTTGAAGTTCTCGCCAAATTTATATAAGAATTGCTCCCTTGACATGTTGATATCAGCATCAGGAACAATATAGCCTCGATCCCTCAACATCTGCATCACTGTCTTCCTGATTCTATAAAGCCTCTTGACTTCATCCTCCGATAGAGTCATACTTCCTTATCACTTCTGGAAAACATTGTTCCGCTTAGGTTGTTTCAGCAAAAAAATTAACAAAGAGGGAAAAATAAAGAAAAAAGAAACTTTGAGAACAGTAGTTAAGGATATAATAACTAGTGTTTCAAGTTGCACAACTCAGAAAAGCTTCAAGTTGATCTTTATATTTCCGTAATAGCCTACATGTGATAGCATGTAATTATGCAACTCTCAAATGCTACTGCAGATTGTACTGGTACCTGAAAATTAGGAAAACTTTCAGTTATGAAACAGATGGCCACGGGCAGCAGAAGGCAGGCTGCAGGCTGCGACTGACGAGTGGCTAGTGGCGGGAGGGAGGAGGTTGGGTTTCTTCAGATTTCACAGACAAATTAGGGCGAGTGGCGCTCGGGAGGAGGTTGGGTTTCTTCAGATTTCACAGACAAATTACACAAATTAGGGCGAGTGGGCTAGAGGAAGAGGCTGGGCTGGTTTCAGATAAGTGAGCCGACGCCGTCTTTCCCGGTACCAACGCGACGCCGTTTTAAACGGTCAAACGGCCCACACGACGTCGTTCTTACCTAAACACTACTAATCATCGTTTTCATATATATTTTTTATTTTATTAAAATACTATATTTTATAACTAATTAGCAATGTTTTAAAAAATGTACCTTAAGTTAATATGTAAAAAAAGAATAATGTTTAAAAGGTTTAATCGATATTTAAACTATAAAGTATTGATTAAAGATTCAATTTTTCAAATTTTAAAAAATTAATGGTTATACAATTGAATTTTATTATAAATTGAAACTAAAATTATTTTTGAATAAAAATCGATTTTAATTAATTTATAAAAATATGGATATTCTAAAAGCTTAGATTAATTATTATAAGTGACATAAAATTGCAATAAAAATAGAACAAGATCAATTATTTCATTCTCTATTAATAAATAAATATGATTATTCATTTTTTTTCCCTAGCATGAAATTTAAGTACCTAAAAAAAATTAAAAAAATCTCTCATATAATATTACATGAACATAATCACAAGCAACACAAATCCCGCAAGAATGCTTCTTCTTCTTCCGACTCCATAAACAAATTCAACTCTCTGAGCAGAGCTCACAATCTGCACAGGAAACAAGCAACTTCCTCGCGAGACATTGTATGTTACTATCTCTGCATTACCTTTAAAATCACAGGCCTCCACGTCTTGATCATTCATCTGAAAGTACATGTTAAATGCATATGAATAGTTCCCTATACGATCAAGCTTGTTGCATGAAGAACCGTACTGCAAACTCGTACAATCCGATAAAGAACAAGCGTAATCTATTTCAGGAGCTAACCCATCTAGATCCTTGATGTCGTGCTTAACCACACACCATTGCTTTCCCATGTAAACAACCCCTTTTGCTGCTATTAACATCTTGTCATTGCCTTTCCCTGATAAGTCCATCGGAATCTTGGGTTGTCCGTCGTACCGAAATATCCCCCAGTGTCTCTCGAAGTCCCCCGGAGCTATGCTCTTTTGATCCTCGTCGAGCAAACCGAAGAGGTACACGTCTAGTTTTCCTGGACGGAGAGGAGTTCCCTTGTTGTTGGCCAACTTTTTGAGGAGACCATCGTAGAATCTTTGAGCAGTCTTTGGGTTAGCGTTGATGTTACCATCTGTCGGCCAACCAACTTCTCCGACTAAGATTTTCATGTCGGACATACCAGCTTTTTTAAGGGTCCAAACAAGGGTATCATAGTTTGCATCGAAGACATTGGAATAGGACACGTTGTTGTCCTGAACTGACTTGTGTCCACCGTCGAAGAAAGCGAAGTCCACAGGGAAATCAGGGTTTTGGTAAAGACTAATGAATGGATAAATGTTGACGACAAATGGGGACTTGTTCTGGTACAGAAACTTGACAAGTTGGATCATCAAATCCTTTATATCGCCGCGAAAGTCACCGTCCGATGGTTTATCAGAACCTGAAGCATAAACATCGGCGTTTAGAGGTACTGTGGCTTTAATCTTGTTGCCTAAGCCTGCATCGTTGATCGCTTTCTGAACATTTTGCAATGCAGGTAATGTAGTTTTGGTAAATGATCCATTGTAACTTGTCAGAAATGGTTCATTCCCGACAGCTACGTATCTGATAAACACAAATCAGAAACATTTGGTAAGAAACCAAAATTATTACAGAACATCTAAACAAAATGTTCAATATTTGATCAAAGTCAAACAACCTTATATCAACACCACCATCGTACAAATGCTTGGTGACATTTTCTTTCAACCAATCTTTGGCATGATCGAGATCACTAGCCAAGCGGCCGAGCATGTTATTGGGAATACCAACCATAACTTCGATGCCTGAACCGGAAAGTGCATTTACAGTCCAAGCATCTGAATCAAAAAGCTTAACCCTTTTGATCCCATTGTCTTTTAACATGTTAGCCACTATGTCAGGCATCAATGGATGAGACGCCATTGTTCCCCAGTTGACTCCTAGGCCTGGTATAACATCTGAAATAACTTTTACAACGTTGGAAGAGATCAAAATCATTAAAATGGCCAATTCAGCCAACTTGGCTCCAGCCATTTATATTGGTTCTGCACTGCACCTGGTTTCGATGGGCGAGGAAAATGGTGGTGTGCAAGAAACTTGGAGGCAATCATTAGAACGTTACGTGTGACTATATATGTGCAAAGAGTCAAGACCATTGTGCATTTCCGTTAGTAACTTCAAAGCCTTGACGATCTGTTAATGGAGGACATTTGCTATATTTGGCATAGTAACGTGGAAGAGTTACAACCAACCATAGCTATGGCACTGAAAACACTCTGTCAACTTATTTTCATGCATTTGATTAAAGTGTATTGTTGTTGAAGATTGGTTTTGTTTAATACCATGCATGCAACGAATTTTCAGTTGTATCCATGCAACTGAATAGAACACAATACAGAGAAATGTTGATTGAGTAAAGAGGCATGCATTCAGTACATTGCATGATTATAGATTAACCTTTCCAAGGAGTGAAAAGAAGTTTCTTTTTTTTTTTGTTTTTAGTTCTTGATTTCTTAAATTCAATCTGACAAAATGATTTATAGTTTGCTTTATGATTTTCCAAATTAGTATTTCAATCCATATATTGAATTTTATAGTGTCATGTTAAAACCTTTTTATGGACTAACTACATTTCCATAGCATTAATCCCCTTTTCATTCTCTTTTTCTATACCATTAAGTGATCTTTAGTGATCATCTTTACCAAATAAAAAAATTATTTATAAAAAATAATTTGTATTATTTATGATATTAAAGACTAAACAATATTGCCAGTCATATAATTTTGTCTATTTTTTAAAATTTTTGTATATAAAAATTAACATAGTAAAAAAAGGTTAAAAGATTATATATTTATGACATTGATTTGTTTTATTTATTTGAAACAGAATTAAGATAAGAAAAAAAAGACCAAAATCTTTTTTTTCCCCTAAACGGAAGTTCAATTCAAATCGATCAAATTAATCTTTACCCGTTAACTTCAGATCAGATAATCCTTTTTGCCAAAGTCTAATTGGATGTATGGAGTATCACAAAGTGTCAACTCTATCCGCAAAACTTCATATAAGTTGTATGCATAAGTAAATGGAGCTGCAAAGAATTTCTGATCATATATTCAACATTTATATTGACATATTGTACATCTTTCTTACATAACTAAGATTGGCCAAGGATTTACATAACATAGCAGAAGCAACCACAAGATCTATAAATGAATCTCAGTTACTACTTCGCAAAATTTTGATCACAGCAACAAATTGATCTAACCTACATGTGCTCTCTCCATTACGCATGTGTCTCTAGCTTGACCAATGAAGTTGAAGATGACAAGAATCTCTCAAATTCTTCCACTAATGTACAACTCTCCCGATTATTACATAATCCTACAGCTTCTTTAGAAGGTATCAAAAGGAAGGATTTGTGCCTCTCCAGTTTATCCTCTCAACAGTTTGTTCAGTACCATCAATCATAAGAATCAAACTTTCGTACTCATGCACCCAAAATAATACTATTTACCTCACATTAAAGGGAGGTAGGCACCACCATGACCTTTCCTCAGTACAAGTGGCCCGGCATTGTCGGGAACCTTATCGAGCATCTTCGTGCACACCTCCATAATATCGGTAAATCCAGTTGCTATTGCAGCCAGCTGTAGTCTTAACCGCAAATCCCTGGTCCGCTTCAATAAACATCTAAATGATCTCCCAAGATACTTGGCCCATTCTGCAGGTAAGCCTCCTCCAGTCAACCAAACCGAGAATTGCGATTGATCACCTCTGGCTACAACCTCAGCTCTGTAGAATCTTGCCAATTCAACAAGCATCGAAGGTTGAAGAGGAAGCACTGCTACAAATTCAGCAACAAACTCTTCAGTAAGTTCTGGTTTTAACATCTGATTCCAGAGGACCAATGCCCATTCGCTTGGCTGGTTAAGACCATAAGCTTCAGCAACGATTAGGGCCTCCTGGAAACGGGATTGCTCAACTAAGAGCCGCCTAGCATTTGTCTCCGACAAATTGAGCCATTTGGAATCCGGCATTCGAATTTGAAGAGAAACAAGGGAGGCCTGGGCACAAGCACCTCGAGTTTTATTACCTGCATCAATCGAAGAGTAGACTTCAGCTGCTTCAATATAAAACCGCATAGACTCAAGGAGGTCTTCATTCTGGTCTTTATCATAACGGTGAAACCACTGATCAGCAGACTGCCATGCCCGTGACTCCAAAAGAGCAGCTGTTTCATGTTTCATGTCAAAATGATTATAGACCTGAAAGAAGAAAAGCACGCATATCAAGATGTGGAAAATATATTCCTCAAAATCCCTGATCACAACCCTATTTCCAAGAAAGTTTATGCCAACGTGGCACAACTGTCAAGAAATCAAGCCAACTCAGTGTTAACTGTTAAAACCTGAACACTACATTTGATTGCATGGATGCTCAATAAATGGCCTTCAAGTAGAATGAAACTCTACTCAACCATACATAAGATCAAACCAACTTCAAACTTATTCAATTCTTTATCTCTGTATTTTGGCCAAATAGTTCATGAAGCATACTGATACTAAATTACATTTCAATGCTGCACCATCGCCATTTTGAGGTCTATTGTTCCCTCCACTTTCCCCTAGTTAGCACCCCTACTGACCAGATACTGATACAGCCAAATAATCTCAAAATCATCCGCAACATAATCATCTCAAGATAACATCAAATGCCACTATGTGACGAAGTGAACTAACAACAGTTAAGGAGTTAGTAATTTATAGCCAAATCATGTTAAATGTGTATATTCTACTCCCTTCCCTCTCTTCTTTGTCTCCAGTTTCAACTTAATAATTACAAATAATATATGTATTGTCAATACGAACCATGGCAAATGCATCAAGATCTCTGGCATTGAAATGCTTTAGTGACGTGAGAACAGCCATTCGAAATCCCCTAACAGCCTTTCCTGGGTCTGTGTCTGCTGCAGCTGAAAACTTCTGAAGAAGAAGGTCAAGCTGACCATTTTCTATGAGAATGCCGAGGATGAAGATAAGGGCATGGAAATTTCCAACTCCAGTTATCAGTCTAGCTAAACAAGGAAAATCACCCTCAGACACGTAAGCTTCAACCCTAGTTGCAGCGAGAGCTATAAGAACATCAACTCCATCAAGGCACGCTGATGATTTATAGAAGTGATGCGACAATATAAGAAGCTCAACCTGAGAGATTTTCCATTGAAAAGAAAGTTTCAGTCATTCAAAGCGTGGTGATACAATCTCAAGACAGGACCAACTGTCAATCAAAAATTTCCCTCATTTATCTCCTCTTTAGCAGGAAAAAAAAATCAAGAGTACTGCATACAAAAATATTCCATACATCAAACAAAACAGAACATGTATGCAAGGCATAAAACTATATCACACATAAACAAGTCATAACTAAGCAGTGTATATCACTCTCAAGGATGGTGACTAATCAGTCTTAAAGGTATCTATGTACTACCACAAAAATTACAACATAACAGTATCTAATGGAAATATAGCAGCCTAAATTAATTACTAGCAGTCTTTGATATACCTCACAGGCATGGGGTATTTCTTGTCCAGTAATAACCAAGCGCATTAACGCATGGCCAATTTCAGGTTCTGAAGGGCAAAGCTCTGCCCACTTCAAGAAGTCTGAAAATCTCCACAGCAGAGGAGCAGGTCCTTCTTCTTTTTGAGAATCCATGTATCCCCCACGATGTGCAGCTAATAGACCCTGAAACACATTAGAAATGTAAATAAACCACAGTATGAGACTATTAGAAGGATTAACTGGCATCAAATTTAAGTGGCAGCTCCACGGACGATGAGAAAAATGTTTGTAAAAAGATACAGTCAACACAAATTATGACCCCCATAATTCGCTTACTAATATTAGGTTTGTTATGCAAACTCCATATAGCTTAAGAGGCTGACATGAAGTAATTTGGATTTAAGATTTTCAAGCCTTGTTATTCAACACGCATCCAACTGGCCCTGAATGACAACTCTATTCACAATGCAGATGTAAAGCAATGCAATTGAAGGACTAGATATGCCCAGTGAAATTAACAACTTACAAAAGAAATATAATCACACCTTTAAAAACGATTCTGCAAGAATTTGAGCAATCTTGGCAGCTGGCATGGAACAAGTTTGCACTAGAAGGGATGCTTCTTCAAATGATTCTTGAGCTTTAAGAGATAGCAGTTGAAGCAGTTCAATTGGCTGCTTATTAAAAGCCTCAGAAAATGAGAGACCTAAGACATTTGCAGCTTTCACAACTGCTATGATCCGTTTGCATAATCCACATCCACTACCCTCAGCGAACAAGTTGGTTAAACTCTCCAAGATCTTCATTTTGCATATTCAAGATGTGACGATAACATAATAGAATAGAAGGTAAAGTTAGTTAACAAGGAAAAGAAGTTTACATTATATATATAATATAAGATTTGTGCTTGAGTCCAAGCAAACAGAGAGTGATGCATATAGATTATTCTACAAGATTATAGGATGAAAGAAAAAGAGTTGGATGAATTACCTGCAAGGGCTTAATCAGAGGCTCGTCAATGGATATATTATATGATTTCATAACAGAAAGTACTTCCTCATCAAGCATTGATAATGACACTTCACGAACAGGAGTCGACATAGCTGCAAGCTTTAGAGCAACATCAACAAGTTTGAATTCAGGAGGGGTATGTTCTGGAGAAAGTTTATGTTGAAGTTGCTTGGCAGCTGTTGTTTGTCCAAACTCCAGTAAAGAAAGAACAGCTCTTTCCAGCTCTGCAGGCCCAATCTTTTCCTCCCACTTGGAAAAAGTCATCTCCATTCTTACATTTTCATCTTGTAACTGCAACTCATTTCTCAAACATTGAGTAGAAAAATCTTCAAGATCACTGCCTTTATCCACTGGGTCTAGCAATGCACGTCTTAAAGGCACATATCCTTTAGCCCTCCTTTTTGTCTTTGCATTCCCTCCTGATGATGGAGAGCCAGAATCTAACAAATGGTTTTTATGAAGGGAAAAATTATTTTCCCTTGAATCATATTTCTCCAAATTTCTATTCCTCGTTGCAATAATATGATTATCCATCTTAGAAATCAAACTTGCAGTACTGTCAATTATGCTGGATGTACTTCCACTACCAGGGTTTTGGGTGGAATTTGATGAAGTTACTTCCCCGTCACCTTTTAGCTGAGCTTCAGATTCAACTGCTAATAACCATACTCTAGTCTCAATTTCTCTCAGAAGATGCATTGGGTAAACCCTGGAATTCATTGCAAAGGTCAGAAGCGTTCTGATTATGCATCTTCATCTTGTATAATAGTAACACAAGCATCACAAAAATAGAACATGAGATAAACCACTTACGGGCTGGTTACAGTTATAAGGCCGCTTAACCACTGAAGAGACAAAAATAGCAGTTCCAGAAGCTCTTTTGCTGGAATATCTTTCTCCACAGCTTCAGCATGTTTAAGAAAAAATGTTCCTGCCTGGCAACAGCAATTCAAGCAGTAATCAATATATTGACAAAATATATAAAGAACACAAAAATTACTACTACTAAACAAGCAAACCTGTAAAGGAGGGAAACCGTATCGGATAAAAAGCGTTTGACAATGACCCCACAAAGCAACTCTCTCTTCAGGAACATCCCAGAGAAACTCCTTCCATTCAGCTACCATGGATTCAGCCTAAATGTTACATAAGAACATAAAGTGACCATCAAGAGATCTCTTTCTAGGAGATGATAACAATAAAATAAAGTACACTAAAGGAGCGAATTCATACAAAACTCAACGAGATGAACTCAAGGGCATCTGCAACAAAATCTCTGATGAACAAAACACCAACTAAAACATTTCAAACAAAGATTAAAGGAACAATTTGTATAGCAAAATGGTACAATACTATTATCATTTATCATCTGCAGGGCAACTTTTTCTTTTTTCATTTATTTTCAGGTAGATCTCAGTGATCACAGACTTCATGCCCCAGGTGATGCAGTACCATCTAACTAGAGCTTCGTTTATGTGGGAGGAAAGAGGGAGTGAACTTGTTTGAGCCCATCTACTTGTAACTATACCATTACACGAGCTAATGGTCATTTTCCAAAATGAACAACTAACTAGACATGATAATAAACTATCAAAATGTTGATGAGTATATTCTCTGTGTTTTACCAGCTTCTTTCTATTTATTCTCTTGATTCCACAACTGTCACTCTCATTCTTCTTCCTATGTTTGTACTGTCTGCTGTCCTATATGAAGGGCTATTAGGGCTCTAATATTGCACTAAGAAATGCTCTATATGTTATTGTTATATGGTAATTAGTAAGCATATCCTTTCCCAATGTCCTGTCCACAATTAAACTAAAATATTGACCAGTTCTGAACCTGGATCAATAACTAGATTTTACTTTGAAAACAACTATATCATATTCGTATTTTTGCAAAACTACATAATAAAATCTCCCAAAAAAAACTACATGATAAAATCTCAGAACAAAGATTTACTTTGATAATTATCCAACCACAAGGACATCTAAGATTCAAGTCAAATTACAAGAGGTGTATACTTGTTTGTATAGATACACATGTAACTCAAGCAAATGCCCATATATCGAGTTAAAGAAGCCACAAGCATAACATGTTAAATTAGAGTAAGCTAGGTTCCAAACTCAGGAAGTTTCAGTAAAAGGAGATGACTGACAGTATGCAGAGTCAACCATAGGAATAAAGAGTAGAATAAACGGATAAACCATCCAACAAAACGGTCATCATACATGTGACTAAACAATCAAAAATTTCCTCCAAATAATCATTGAGAAAATAAAGGCTAACAAGTTGCACAGGCAATCAAAACAGTGAATGAAGGGTTTTATACTTGAAACATGTTAAAAGAATTTTGAGCAAGAAAAATATGTCATGGTTGACTGTTTACAGCACTAATGCTATAAAAACTACCACCTCAATGGAAATGGTATATCTATGTCCCCGGATCTACTTGCGGACTACTAAACATAAGGCCCCTATGCTGGTTTATTGACTCATCAAACAAATTGAATAAGTTACAAGGAGGGAAGCAGCAAAAGCTACTTTATGGTGGCATTTTCACAATCAGAAGCTCACTTTAAGAACTTTACAGCTTTGAAGCTTACGACATCTTTAGCAAGTGTCATTATTCTCAATCTCTGAAAATGCTTTGATATAAAAACATCATGAGAATTTTGTGCTATATCAGTACAAACGTATGCACACACATAAACCACAAGATCTTGGAGATTTCCATCAGCCATTATGGATAAGCAGCTAAGGAATGATTGGCATACATAGCACCTTGAGATCGTCTTTAATTCAGATGGAATTCAAGTAATCTAATGCCAAATTGAAAGCAGATGGGTGTCTATGAAGACAGAGCTGATAATTAAGAATGTTTTCGTAAAATTTATGGGTACCAGAGGAATTGGTATGGCATATACAGACCTGAGTTTCCGTAACATGGTGAAAAGCAGATTTCCAAGGTCCACCACTAGCCTCCAATTGTCTGGCCCAGTTGCGTGCTTTATCCCAGTGCCCATTCTTTTCCAATGCTGTTAAAAGTGAAGCATCATCCAGAGACTCATCTCCAAGATTTATAACTTCATCCTTGTGAAGTAAAGGCTCTGCCAAATTTATTTTCCAATAAAGTCTTCGATAATGTGCCGCTGCAGATCCTCCATCACCAAAGTCAGTAGCGGCAAGAAGTTGTAGCAAGCATCTCTTTTCATAAGGAGATGGACAAGTTGAAAGTATTGCGTCAGCCGCTTTTACAGCGGTGGAGCATATCCATGATGTTCTAGTCTGCGCTTCTCTTTCTACATTTGACTGTAGACCAGATGGTTCAGGCTTTATCCCATTAGCAAAGGAACCAAGGTGTGCTGAAGCTTCCGATAGTCGCATTTGTGAGAATGCCTGACATGGTAACAAACAAACAAGCTCCAAAGTCAACCAAAAATTTACAATGTAAAAGTCAAATATGACAGCAAAGAAACACAAAAACTATGAAGTGGAGAAAGTAAAAATATTATACAACTTTAGCAGAGGGGAACACTGCTGTTCCTTTCAGTTTCAGTTATATCCTCCTAGTGCCCTGATTACAAGCCCAACTTCACATATTTTAGCATAGATATTCAAATATGGACACTTTAGCATATACTTAACACAGATCAGAAATATCAAATTATCTGATTCTGAACTTCAATCCTTATTTAGCCCCACAATTATCATTTTGATTACATGACAAGATCAGTGTTTGCAAAATATGGATAAGATGAAGATGATGCCCTGAAGACAACTACTATAATATTATCTTCTAGATACCATTTAACTTAAAACTAATGTTCAGAACTTGCTAGTTGATTCTAATATTCCCTTCAAGAAAAGCAAATAATAGACTCTTTTAAGCCGTTGGTGGAAGAACAATTGTCAGACTACATAGCCTGAGGGAATTTTCCTGACTTGCATGTAAGAGTCTTCAGTGAATTTGCTTTACGTAAATCTACCATGCATTAAATTAAACACTTGAGATAATAGATGAGCTTCAGGCACATCAAAATGGACAAAAGGATACCTGCTAACCATGAAGTTATGGGACACAATAGACTGCCTCTATCCAATTCAAAGTTACAAAACTTGAAAATGTAGAGCTCGAAGCTCCTCATCAAAACAAAACTAGAAATGAATTTATGAAGTGGGTGGTTTGAATTATCACAGACCTGAAGTGCACGGATGAAAGGTAACAATGAACAAGAGGGAAGAAACATTTCAAAGGCCCTTAACAGAGGTAGAAACAACTTTTGCTCACAAAGCACTGCCACCATATTTGAGAGAGAAGCAGGTCCTTCACCAGGATCACTAGCAATATTTAAGCCATGTGCACTAGTGTCTAGCATTCCTTCTCTTTCACCAACTACACCATGAGCTGTAGGAACGTTTGCACCAAAAAAGGAGCTTGAAACGTCAGCAGTAGAAACCAATGAATCCCCAGAAATGGGCTCCATAAGCCGCCTACGTTTTGAATTTTGACGATTGTAATGGAATGTCAATCCCCTATTATCAGCTGTATGCGAATTGGTGGCTTCGACAGCTGCTCTGACATTATCTGCAATCTGGGATGCAATGTCATTCACCTTGATGGACGAAGTTTCCCTGGAAATATATTAGTTACTTATGATTGATTATTGATATGGAGAATATGGAAGTTCAATAAATCACATCAGAACTGATATTAAAAAAATAGGTTGCTCACTAACTTGCATATCACAATGCCAGACAAATGGAAATAAAGCAGCCAGAGTATAAGTTGGAAGCATCTAGAAACATGACAAGCACAACTTATAACCAAATACTTTGTTTAGGAGTTTGGGTCACCTTGCTGCTGTAATTTCCAACCAAACAGATAGACAGGACAATGGGGAGACATCTGGAAAGCATGATGCAATCACTGCCAAAATTGCCCATGACATCTCCTTCGCTTTCTTCATGAGGGCCTCCCCAGGATTTTTTAGCTTCTCACAATCCGCTAAAATCTTGAAGAGCTCTGCTGGAATCATGATATTAGCATCCACACAGGAAGTTTCACTCCTTTTTTCTGCCATATCTGAGTTTGTTGTTGAACCAGCTTTCTTTTTTGAGTGCATGCTTTTCAAGACAGTCAGTATGTGAACTCTAAGGCGAGGATCACTGAACTCCCTGCTTGCCTGAATATAACATCAAAGTGATACCCATTGGTGAAACTCAACAAATTTTCTGGATTATATAAAAATAATTATAGGTTGCGTCACACTTACTATTTGCACCAGAGAATCAAAAGGATATCCTCCAATCTGAGCCTCAGATAGAAATCCAACCTTCAAAAGTAAATTAAAAAATAAAACTGGAGTTCTTGAATTTGCTCAAAATCAACTCAATTGATCAGAATATTAGTTCGGATGCATGTCTTCATCTAGTGAAATGCTCGAATCTCAAGTTTAAAAGCATCAACTTGATCTTTTTTTCACAGATTATATATAAGTGCAATGCACAACAAGGAGCATGTAGTCATTGATTCAAGAGAAAGCAGAAACTCAGAAACCCTTCTCTATACATGACAACTTTCTGGATCTATAAAGAAACTTACCCAATCATTATCTCTTGCTAGCAAGGCAAGATACTTAGTGCTTAGGGGAAGCTGATGCATTTGACAATAAATAGTGACTAAACTCCAATATTGGCTTGCAACCTTTTGCTGGGCTCTTAATTCAGTTCCATCACCACAACCAGTTAACAGCCAGGATCCGCAAGTGTTTCCCTCCGCCATCACTGGAAGGCTAGCCTTTTCCAAATTCTGTAGGATTAGCATTAAAGCATGTGAAGATTGTTTGCTAGTAAGTGAATTCACGGATCTCTTCAGCTTAGCATCATTTGGACGATCTGCATGCAGATATTCATCTGCTAATGATTGAGCTAAAGATTCCACCATGTCACCTTCATGGGACATCAGATGGAATGTAGAACCCTTAGGTGAAAATTGGCTGAACTTATCATTTTTCTCTTTCAACTTATAGAAAGAAGATATTCTTCTTAAGGCAGCTACATCCACACGAAGCATGCTGGCAGATAAACCACAAAGCTCCAGGAGAAAAGCACATGAAGCCACCAATACAGAATCTTCAAAATGAGTAACAGCAAGAGGAATGACCTGAAAAGTTGAATTACTATTTTAGTTTACTAGATTGTTCGTTCTAGTACAGTTAACCCCTAATATGAAATACAAAGCACCATTGGATATTATTTACTTCCAATCCTCATCTAAATGTTACTAGAGGCCACAATCTTTAACATCTTTACTATATTTGGTCTATATGGAATAGAATCTGAATTGAGAAATTTTAGAACAGGGATGACCAAAAAAAGAAATTTTGGAGAGGGAGAAGATTTGAGTCTTAAATCTATTATAAAGTACATTAAAAGCTAGATGGTTACGAAAAAGGCAGATAAATGAATCCATGCCCCCTGCCTGCATTACCTTAAAAGTTATCTATAGATCCAAGTCCATAGTTGATCGTTGCCAACACAAGGTCAAAGCTCACGATTAAAAGTTATGAATAATATGATAATTCAAAATTCATTAGCACATAGATAAAGAATGTTTTATTTATAAGATCTCTCCTATGAAAAGATAGACATGAGATTCAAGCACTTTCTTATTCTGATAAATGAGTAGCCTAGTCAAACTTAAGAATAAAGGTCAAAAGTTGGTGACACTTGAGACTAGAAATCTGATATGGCTACCCCACATTTACAACTCTCCTTTTAGTTTCTCTAATCTACAATAGCATCTAATAACTAAGGGACAGATAAATAATGTAAATAATTAATTCACCCGATTTTTCAAATGAAGACAAAGGAAAAAACAAACAGGGGAAGTTTCAAAATCAAAGTTGTCACTACAAAGGTGACTATTACAAAAGAATTGTATACCTCCTATATCTATGTGAAAATAGTGGTATGTCCAGGCCAGACTATGCATATACAAACGAAAGGATCATTCTGCCCAGAAGACTTCTGGTTCCTCTTACAGAGAACATAAACAGAAACAGGAAAGGCTGCAACAGAACATACTGCTTAATCCCATAAGGGCCATGCTTCTTTGGTCAACCTTATTTGCCTAGAAGTTCCTAGAACACAAGTATGTGAAGTATTCATAAGATATTCTGCATTTACTAGGTCGTTTGATTCCTGGAGAAGAAACTACCAAAAGTTAACATTTCTAGATCTTTAATGCCACATCCAGACAGTAATCACCACTCATCATGATTTCGTGGATAGATGTCAAAATGAAACATTTAGATTATAAATCATGAAGCTGCCTATAATCAAGTTATCTCTTACAGACGAAAGAAGAGCCTCTTCATTCTGCATTAAAGGTGCAAGAAGTGTTTGCACATCAGATTGAACATTTGATTGTCCGTGTGAAGCACCAGACTTTCCTTCCAATTTCAACTTTTGAACTCTAACACCAAGAATGTGGTTAAAAGCTGCCAATGCACGTCCACGATGCAAATGGTGCTCAATCCCAACTCCACTTTCCTGAAGGGAACATAACAAAAGCCTCAGATTAAACATTGTACGCCGTGACATAGGGAATGACGAAAAATATAATTGCAATTTTCATGCACAAAATTTTGACAAATTTTTTACTAATTTGATAGTAATGCAGAAAGTGACTCCTTATTTCTATCCTAAGAAAGAGAATGCTGACAAAAGTAATTACATTTGAATTCCTTGGGTTCTGAATGTAGCAAGGAATTGGAATATAGTTATGTTTGATCATATTGGAATTTAATTGTGTCCTACGCAAACAAAATAACCACAATGGTTTTGAGCAAAAAGGAAAAGAAGAATGAAAAATACAACCAACAAAAATAGAAACTGGAAAATAGGAAGTAAAAAGAAGAGAAACAGGTATCTAAGCATTGAACAGGTTTACATAGCCAAGAACACAGAAACATAAAGTAAGAGGTCTACATAGCCAACAATACACAAACATAAACTAGGCCCTTCCATTAAAACCTGAATTTGACGATATGTCCATTTATCACAGCAACCAAAATAATAATACCAATTAACCAGAATTTAAATTCTGTTTGAGATTGTTGTTGAGAAGTTGCTGTGAATAGAACTGCTATAATTAATGTTAGAGTGTCCCATATTGCCTAGACATGAAAATGTTAAAGAGTTTATAAGTGGTAAGGGTCAACTATCCAAACAACTAGTTCTAGTTATTTGGATAATAGTTGGCCCAAGCCCAATTCTTGATAGTGGACTCTACACTCTGCCCATATTTAAAAATTCAATATGGTATCAGAGCAGGTTTGGTCCGGATTATTAATTTCCCGGTTGTCCATATGGATGTCCAGTCCCAGCGGCCCAATCCGGTTACCACTGCGTATATTTCAAGTGACAACTGGATGTCCAGCCCTAGTTGCACTTGAGGGAGAGTGTTAGTGTCCCCCATATTGTCTAGACATGAAAAAGTTAAAGGGTTTATAAGTAGTAAGGGTCAACTATCCAAACAACTAGTTCTAGTTATTTGGACAATAGTTGACCCAAGCCCAATTCTTATTAATGAGCTCTACATTCTACCCATATTAAAATTCAACATGGTATCAGAGCAGGTTTGGCCCAGATTATTAATTTCCCGGTTGTCCATGTAACATCCCACCCCCAATAGGAAGGCTAAAATAGTAATTTGGAAAGGGCCGAGAGTGTTTAGTATTGTGTTGCCATATTCATGCATACCATTACACGTGAATAGTGGAATTGCACATGAACTTGATTGTACATGCATTCATGACATTTCCCGGTATTTGTGCCTAAATGGAATGCGGTTGTGAATTACGTGGTAATTGTTTTTGAAAAATTATTTGGAGTGAGTCTTTGTGTATTTTCTATTTTAAAAGAATTTTAGAAAATTTTCCAGAAAAATTTCCGGATCGAAAAAACCACCAAGTGGCGAACCGGTTAATTTTCAGTATCGAAAATTTCTGTCCAATGGTACTGGACTATTGGGTGTATTATGTGGGAACCAAAATTGGGACCCTTGAAAATTGTTATTTGGATTATTTTTATCAAAGACCATTTATTAATGTTGTCTTTCCTTCCTTAACTTGGACAAGTGTCATATTGACACCTATCCATCCCATTTAATGCTTGCTCATTCTCGGTTGTTCCAATTGAAAGAAGGAAAAGATTGTTATTTGGCTTTGTTTGGTCATTCACGACTCTTCAAAATAAAAGAATGAAAAGATGAGTTAACTTCTTGATTCTTCCATCCAACCGAAACCCTCCTCTTCTTCCTCTTCATTAATTTTTCGAAAATCCTTACCTTAAGTGCTTTCTTTACAAGCTTAACCCTCCTACTTCCTTATTATGATGGTGATTGTACATGTGGAGTGAAGTGGAGAAGTTGATGTTAGGTGAAGAAGTTAAGAGTTGAAAAGCTTGATTTGGTAAGATTTTAATTATGCTTTTGAAGTAGTAGTGGTTAGATGCATAATTGGGAATTTTGGTGCATTAATTATGATTTATGATGCACTAATTTCATGAAACCTATGGTTTGATTTATTGGGTATAAGCTTATGCTTGGGTAAGAGTTAATGAGATTGAATATGATTAGTGTGTAAATTGTGTATGTTGAAGTGATTCTAGCAATGTTAGATGACTAATATTCAAAAGAAATTGATTGAGTATGGATGCTGCAATTTTGAGGGTTTATGTTGAACTGAAGTGTTTGATGAAAGTTAGGTTGAATAGGTGGGTAAATTGAGTGCTAATTGAAGTAGAATTGACATGGGAATGAAAGGAATTGAATTGAGTATCAAAGCTGGAAATTGTCATTTGTACATGGTTTAATGTTTTTGCTATAACTAATTGTGTGGTTAAGCAAATGAGGTGAGGTTTGTGCTAAATTAAACTTTAGATGTTTGGCTTCAATTTCTTGTGAAATAAGTGTTGTCTAATTGTAACTTGAAGAGGTTGAATTTCTGCCTTGAAAGTGAACTATACTGGCTGTGTGAACAGTATCCGAATTAGATGACCTGAAACTTTGATGATTTTTCTAGATTGATTTAGGAGGAATTGGTAAAAATGGTCTTAATGAAAGTTGAAGCCTATTTTGTTAGCTTTCCATTTCCACTAATTTTGCAATTTTTCGATCTGTATATTGTGAGTTATGACCTGTTGAATGTGGCTGGCTATGTACATTTTGATGGAACCTAGCCCTAAGTGTAGGTTGTGTGAGTATTGTGATTGGCAGCTAAATTAGAGATTTTTGTGATTCGAATTGGCTCAAGTGATCTTCTGGAAACTTGTAGAGGAAGAAATTAGCTTGAAAATGGGATATAGCATGCTATTTTTTAATATCAAATTTGGGAGTTATGAGTTTTCAAAAACTGAACCTAAGTTAGGTCATTGACTGCTAATCAGGGCAGTTACTTGCATGACAGTTTTGAGTTAGTTAGTAATGTAATTGGCTTCTACGCCCTTCATGAAAATTGAAGTATGAGATCTGATCTTTCTAGTGATTTAAGGTAGAGATTTTTTTGACATTTGTGCAAGGAGTTATGTTGTTTTGAAAATTTCTGTCCAGTTTGAGTGATTTCAGTGGGCAGAATCTTTATTGAATTGTTTGACCCATTTAGCAATTTAATTTTATTTCATGTTGCTCATGAAAGTTGTAGAACACATTCTGATCTTTCATTTGGCGTAAGTCTTGTAATTTTTAGCAAAGGGAATAGAAAGTTATGGATTTTGCAAAATGCTGCACTGTTTTGGGGGTTATTGACTGGGCAGTACCTTCGATTGGCTTTTTGACACTGTTATAAGTGAGATTGGCTTTTGTGGGCTTCATAAACTTGTAGACCGCTCTTTTCTCTATGAAATAGACAGCAAGTTTGTCCAATTTGGAGTTCGGAGTAAGGAGTTATGACCTATGGAAGTTGGTATGTCGGAGAAAGTTGTGCAGATCTGTCATTGTAGTAGTGTAAGTCGACTTGGATAAGTCGACTAGCACATGCACAGTAGTGTAAGTCGACTTGTAGTCTCAGGTAAGTCGACTTACACATGCATAGGAGGGTAAGTCGACTTAGGATCCTCCGCCTAGTCGACTAGGACATGTAACTTGTCCGTCCGACCTCCGATTGACCTGATTCTCGAGGCATTGGATTCGTGAATCATTTAATTTCATTTCTATGTGAAATTGGAAAATTTTAAAGGCAAAATTGACGTAAATTGGTTAGGTTAAAGTGAGGGGATCGGGTAGCGATTTTTTTACCTTTTGACATCCGAATTGAGCGATTTTAGTGTCTATGGTTTCTTTGGACATAGGGGACCGTTTTTACAATGTGGTTTATGGAATGATACCGGGAATGTCACGAACATGCAATGTACACATTTTAATTGATACCTGTGCATCTTTACATAGTTCTGACTGTACATTTGGTATTGTTTATGCAATTGCACTGTTTTAGAGGCTCGTTTGGAACGTCAACCCACTGACGTTGCTGGGACTTCCAAGTATTAGCTCAGAAGTAATAGGTGAGTGACTGAGATGACTTTCGCTCAATTATTATATGTTCAATGTGGAGATAATGGTGGGATTAAGGATTGAGTTTTATTTTGGCTGGTTTCCGGATAGATGGTCCAATGAATTGAGAGATCTGACATAGAATTGTTCTTGATGTGATAATTGTGGATTTTCTTGCTCTTACTATGTTCAATTGCTTGCTATTATTGTGATCAATTCTATTGCTTCTTATATGGTAGATTGTGATATGTGAATATGTGGATTGCTTGTAATACAGTACTGTTTACTAGTTTTACATGGGTTTACTGTGATCTATGTACTGGTTACATGGGACATATGCATTTCAAACATAAATACATGAACCGATAATAACAGTTGTGACCGTAGTAGCCACTGATACTGAAAAAGAGCCTCGAGATCGAAGGGCGATAGTGCATACCCAAAGGGCTCTCCTACTCCCAAGACGCGTCTACTGTCTAC
>JANVCL010000212.1:30470634-30498559 GCA_026546855.1 Erythroxylum incrassatum | reverse complement strand
GTGGTAAGGGTCAACTATCCAAACAACTAGTTCTAGTTATTTGGACAATAGTTGACCCAAGCTCAATTCTTGATAGTGGACTCTACACTCTACCAATATTTAAAAATTCACCCACCTATTATTCAACAAAAGGTAGAGTGGGCCTGTGTAAGTTTCAAGCCCAAAGGGCTTTCACTTGAAGGTGTGTGTTAATGAATATGTAAAACCAATTAAGTTGGTCTCACACAACAGCTTAAGCTATTGTGGTGAAACGATCACTTAACATGGTATCAGAGCCAATTTATCTTGATTGTTTGGGGCGGTGCCCGGTTATGTCCCTTTGCCCAATATGTCCAGTCTTGCTCTGGACTGAGAGGGGTGTATCAGGAATCCCACATCGGACAATTATAAAGGCATTCAAGAATTTATAATAATGTGCAAACCTCCTTCTCTTGAGCTAGCTTTTAAGGGTGAGTTAGGCACTTTCTAACAATTAAAATTCTTTTGGCGGAAGTGTTGTAGTTACAAGCAATAAATGTCTGCTAAGCGTACATAAAACTGCGATGACTTGATGAGAAATAAGGCTGGCTTGTTTGATAAAACTATCATTAAATAAGTAGCAAATGTATAATGGGTAAAAAGGAGAAAAGAAATTCCTAGCTATAAATACCAAGCCATGGAATGAGGTCACAGAAAATATCAATATTGGAAATTTATTATAATTTCAGTTAAAGCAATTCTCCCTCCAGCCATAGTTTGAAAAAAGTATGTAAAAGGTGCTTTAACCAAACAACTTAAAGATATCTTTTACGTGTAGCCCTGCTTGTGGTGTTCCAAAAGGAATTCCAAAAACCAGAGTCACCAGTTGATTAACATCGCATTAGCATAATTTGCAGTATAAAAAATTGTAGTTCTATAAATATCTGTCTCAAAGAAATCATAATTTCGACACGGCATATCTTTTACTTCTTATTGACAAGCATGCTAGAAAACAGTTAACAATATCTTCAACCTCACTGCTGTGCAATTCTAATTCATTATCATCATCATCACACCCAGTCTGAAGTCCCGCAATAAAGCAGGGTTTGGGGAGGTCTGATAATACGCAGTCTTACCCCTACATTGTAAAGAGGTTGTTTCCTTTAAAATATAATCCCAGCAGCACAGTGGAATGATTTAAAATAATCTCCACAAACTCACCAAAACACCCTCTCATTGCGTCAATTGGTTAATAACAAATTAATGGAACTCATAACTTGGCATGGAACAGACACTAAGTTCTTGGAAGAAAAAGAATCAAAACCTCAAGTGAAGAATCATAGAGTTCATCTTGAACATGTTTCTGGATTGTTGCTTCCCAGGAGACTGCACCTATCTCAGTTTGTTCATCAGCATGAATGCAAAAATCTATCTCCCTATGTAACAAAGAGTCTCCTGTAGGCAGACCTGAGAGTGATTGCCAGCCAAGAGGACCCTGCAGTACGGAGAAACCACCAAACATCAAAGCATTAAAATAAAAACAGAACTTTCCTGTTCTGAAGGGATCAGGTCGACATAATATCTAAAGTTTTGATAATCTGAGAGTTCAGGAACATTAAAACATAATTTGTTGAAGCAAAAGTTTTATACGCCTCTTGTATAAACAAAAATTTAAATTAAAGAAAAGTTAGGATCAGGGAGCAATTTAAGGTGAAAAGCAGAAGTAAACAAACCTGCATGTAAAGATGAATCAACCTCCTCACAGTCTTAGGAAACCAACATGGCAGCATCTGCAAAAGTGAAGTATCGCGTGCAGCAGAGTAGAAGATGTTGTCACGCCAATTCAGATAGTCCACCAGAGCTGATTTTCAAACATATGTAAAAAAGTAAGAATGAAGTGAACTATTATTAGTGTTGATGGTTAATTATGCCAAATGAATATGAGCTCCAAACCAACCATTATCTGCTTTAGGTCTCAAATAATTGGAAGCTGTATCTTGCCCAAATCTTGCTGCCACAAGAGTGCGCCACAAAGTGGGAAAGCGTTGTAATGTAGGTCTAAGATTTTCCAAAGTACACTGGGCCGAAATGCTGCCACGCCTATTTATACCTCCGCTACTTAGACAGTTCTGAATTGGACAAGGGGCATACATAAGAGTAGCTAAAGCTGCCAATTCACCACCACCTTCAGCTATATCATCGACAGTACAAATTATATCACTGACTCGCAGAGCACTGAGGTTGCTCTCCGGAATTATGTTGCATGACATGATTGACCGGGCATTACTAAATGATGCATCATATTCATACCCCTTAACCCTAGATAAAAGCAACCACTTTGCCCATTGGCAATCTCCCTGGATAAAATACGACTAGTTAGTGAAAAAGGCAATCTTCATAGAATTTCTACAAGTAACAATATATGATATATTTTGCAAGGCAGTAATGAAATTTTGAAGAAAGAATACAATGATCAACAAAGATAAAAAATGTATTAGCATATTTTCACACAAGATTTATTTATCCAGTACAGGGGAAGGCAGACCAGTTGAATTAACAGGCAAAAGCTCAAATGAAAAATCAATTCGATAATTTTAAACCGTGATACAACAAAAAGATTGAGGGAGTTCCTCTGACATCATGATTGCCCTCTATTCAATTAGTGCAGTGTCAATTTTACAAATGTAAGAATGATAATTAATAAAGAACCAGTGCCCACAATGTCATCAAAATACAGAACAAGTTGAATACATGTGAATACAAACATGCACATGCACTGAATTCAATCAAATACTCCAGTAAATATCTAGTTTGATCTGATAGACGACTTAGTTTACACATCATATAGGTTAAGAGAATACAGCTGCAAATGATAGGAAAAGATAGTGCAAATGCAGACATTGGTTGTAAACAGGAAAGGAAAACACAAAAACAGAGAATGAATAACACACTGAATGTAACAGAACTTACTGCAGCTTCCAGCAATGAATGAAGTGAATTGTTATCCATTCCCAGCTTGTGGTGATCCAGATAAAGGTCCAAAAGGTTTGGTAAGCCATATTGCACACAGTGATACACAAACAGTTTATGTAAAGCTTGCACAGCGTCGACATGTGATCTTTCACCATCAAAATCATCCAGATCTAAAGAAGTCTCAACAGAAGAATGCTCAATTTGCATCTTATCGGATTTGGAGGTTATGAAGCCTGACCTAGCTAAAACAGTTACTATGTCTGCAGTGCCTTCCCAATATTCCTTCAAGAAAACAAATTTCTTTGCAAGCTCCTGCTCCAAGAGCACTCTTAGCCACACAGTACATGTCAAATTGACAGGACTCTTCAAGATTTTAATACCAGGAACATCCATGCAGACAACATCAAAATCATCAATTGAGCAAATAAGATTGCTCCGTTCACTAAAATCACCATCAAGTCCAACACTTGGAGCACCTGACAAGCCAACCAGAGCAATCTGAAGGCTTCTGTTAGACAAGACAGACGCTGGAATATGGTCCACAAGTTTTGAAAGCTCTTCCCAGTCATTGTGGCATGCATAATACTCTAACTGAGATTCCCATAATACATGCACACCTAGAAGGAAAGGTTGATCTAAAACTATCTGTACAGCAAGATGTCGAGAAAAAAATCAATAATGCTTGATAACTAAAACAAGTTAAAAGAGCAAAAAGAATATCCATACCACATACCAGCTTTGCATATAATTAACTTCAAAAAGAAAATCATATAACATCATCAACCTTTGGCTATAATATATTTATAAAATAATGTTCTTGTATGCTTGAAGAACATTGATGAAAATTATATAATAACATCATGTGTAAAGGGCCATAGCTTTGCTTCTAACGTGAGTTTCAACTAATTATTATAGAATTTGACATTGTTCGTGCCTCAACTGAAAGGAACCTCGATTTTCCTACCCTCAAGAGGGGAAGATCCCTACTTTTTTTGGCTGGTTGTGGGTGAGAAGGGGTTCTAACTCAACCTATTAGGAGATAATGAAAAGAAATAAGAATTTAATCCAGATGGTTGTTGTTGGCCAATTGAAAATTGCATCCGCTGTGCATCCATCAAGTCAATTATATTTTCAACCAAATAACCTGTTACTATAAGTTTTCTATGTCAAAAAGTTTAAATACACACACTGACTTCATTTTGGAAATTTTTTTTTTTTATGGAATAAAGGCAAGTTAATTTGGCAAATATCATAACTTCACCATTTCCAAAGCAGGTTCACATCAAATAAGACCAATATCCAGGAGCCTTCTATGCTGTGATAGACCACCCAAAAACAAGAAAGCACGGATTTGAAAACCTCCATAGGCAAATGATTTGAATGATGATCTTAGGAACTAATGCGTCCCATATCATTGCCAACTACATATCTCCTCAATATAAATACAGAACAATTTGATGCTTTTCAAAGAGTTACAACACAAAAAAGAGTGAACTATGAGACTTACACGATCAATTGTTTGCTGATCCCAGGCATTAGACCACACTGCGGCTGCCACCCAGTATCCAACATGAGCAATATCTTCATCCATATCAGTATCAGGAGGACTATCATGAATACTTGCCCACGAACCTAATACAACTCCATCAAGCTCACCACAGTCAATGATAAGATCATTCGATTGATGTGAATGCAAAATATGCAACTTCAACCCATTCGGTAACTTTTTAGTGAATGTATCTCCTGTCAAGGCCTTTTGGCGGCCAACATAAGTTTTCCAGAAGCTACTGCTAGGATACAGCCTCTTTCCAGGAAAAAAAAAACATAACAGTAAAAATATATGAAATCAGAGATCAAATGGCACACAATGATCAAAAGAAATAATTATTAAAATTTCTTATACCTCAATAAGCAATAACCTCTCCAAAATCTTGCCCTCATAAGGTCCTAGGTAGCCATGTCTCTTCATTTCCTCAGCAACTTGGATTCGGAGATGTCTTCTTACTGTGCCAAATAATAACTGCCTAAGGCAGGCCTCAATATCCTCTCCAAGCCTTTGCAGTGTTGATATGGCAAGTCCAGTTTCACCCTGTTGTCAAAGGTGATAAATATAGTAAGCAAATGGTACGAGTTCGTGTGTATCTTAAAAATCAATAAAGTACCTTAAGAAACAGGTCATAAGCAATGGTTCTTCCAATATCGCGAACTTCAGTGAAGGTGTCTGGAGGCTCCTTATCTGTTTCTAAATCTCTTCTATGATAAAGATGCAATTGCAGGACTGCTAAAGGGAGACGACCAGTGTGTAAAGCATCTTTAACCACAGTTTTCAGATCTAAATTGTCTAATTTCCATCTTGCAATCATCTCCTTTGGATTTTCCAAGGTAAAAACTCCCTCAAGATTCCCAACTTGTGGTATATGTGAAGACAATGCATTTGAATCATCCGCTTCCAAAGAGCCCCCAGAAATTAGAGATTCCTTGGATACCAAAGCAAGCTTTTGACTTTTCAAGTGCATGGACGATACAGAAGCCAGTGATTCCTGTTGGCTCTGAGTCTCCAACAATAAACTATCAGCAGGAAGAAACTGAGACTCATCCTGTTCTAGATTGGCTGTCACCAAACTTAATGGCTCCTTACCATCCACCTATATCATTTATAAAAAAGATCACAGTAAGCAAAATAAGAAGCATGAAGTTTAACATGGATATAGCAAGGACGCATTATAGGTGCATACAATTCCTTGGCCTGGCTTCATAAATTTTGCAGTGAGACGACATTGAAGATTTCGGATCATTTCCAGGAGATGTGCCATGTCACGAATCCTTCTTGAGTCCCCGATTTCAGTCTCTACTTTACATGGAAAATTTGGTGGAAGAGAAAGCAATTCAATTCTTTTAGGTCCTTGAAATGGGTAAAACCTTTTCTTACGCTGTAGTATCCCATATTTACGAATCATTTGGGTTGCAAAGCATGTTGCCAATCCAAGAAGCCTGAAAAACAGAAAACATGATGAGAAATTGGTAAAGAAACAAAAATTGGTGAATGAAAAAAACCCCACTTATAAACATTTTCTCAAACAAAAACTATTTATTGCTTCCGCCAAGATAAAGTGGTATTTTTTTTCATCAGCAAAGTAAGTTTCTGGAATTATCTACCCAGACCAAGTTAGTGCAGCATTAATAAAGATAATTGAAAGAGGAAGAATCAGGTGGTTAATGAACAGCTATAAAAAGAACAAAAGACTAGTATAATCAAATTTAGACTGCTACTGTCAACTTCTCTAATTAGACTGAGAAAATAGCAACTAAAGAAACTTTCCCAACTTAAAAAGTTCTAATTATCAGGATGCAACTATACTATACACTTCAGCAATGCAAGTTCAAGCAGCTACAGAGAAGAACTTGCTATCAGCATACAAAGTAGACTTCGAATGTGAAAAAAGCACAATATCCCTCAGAAGAACTGTTAACCCTATAACTGACAGTTGGAAAATACGTGAAAAATACTAAACCTTTTGGCTTAAAGAGTCAAGCAAACAACACTCACAAGTATCAAACATCATCTTCACGACAAGAAAGATGACATATATATCATTAACAATTCTTCTATGATTCGCATATATGTAATTTCTTCACATGATAAAAGCAAACTTATATTTGAGATCAACAAAAGATATAAAACTAGAGAAAAGAATTCTCTCAATTTCGGGATGCATACAAAATAAAAACCAGATTTGGGATTAAAAAAATTTACATATTGAGACTTGCTTGAGAGGGAGGAGAGCAGGATAGGGGAGGGGAGATAGAGTAACAAGAGATAATGAGATCAAAAGTATATAAACATGAAACGAATCAATTTAAAACAAGTTTTACCTTGATGCAGCAGAAACCTCATTATCAGTGCCATTTCTATGGACCATCAGATATACTGCAGCAAAAAGCAATCTCAAAATGCCTTCTTCGGCCAAATTCACATCCACAAGCATTTCAAGAGAACTGTTAAAGCCACCACAGAAAAAAGCTTCCTCTGGTCAGCAACTTAACCAACTATAGGCAATAAATAAGTCAATGTCTTAAAGCAACATAAAAGCAGAATCGAATAGATGCTGCACATGGAAAAAAGAAGCTCTGCAAGGTGATCATGTTTACTATTATTCATACTAAGCAAAAGCATCTTCTTCATGAATGGCTCTGAATCAATTTAAAAAGAGACTGGAAAGTTACATGATGTAATTGGTAACAAGCACAAGATCATGGAATCACTAGCTTGAGAAAATATACTTCTGAATCCGTCATAAAATCTGTTAAAGATTTTGACAAATTAATGAACTTCACTTGCTTTTATTTTATTAATTTGTCAGCTTTCTTAGTTCATCTAGATTGACCTGTAAAAACACAAACAATTTATGGAATCTCCACAACTGAAAAAAAAAATCTTCAAATTATAGGATTTCTATATTCCAGATTGTTTGATAATATTAACAAAATGGGCTGATAAAGCAAAGATTTTGACACAGATAAAAGGTTACACTGATACTTCCAATGTTAATTAGTAGACGATATTGGCATTTTTTAAAGTTAATACACAGAAAATAAAATGGGAGAAGAAAAGAAGACAAAGAAAATAAGGAAAGAATTACTTAGTGCCATAAACTGAGAGATGGAAGGAGTAAAATTTAGCA
This sequence comes from Erythroxylum incrassatum, assembly GCA_026546855.1. Taxonomy (NCBI): domain Eukaryota; kingdom Viridiplantae; phylum Streptophyta; class Magnoliopsida; order Malpighiales; family Erythroxylaceae; genus Erythroxylum; species Erythroxylum incrassatum. Next base: position 30,490,946 of record JANVCL010000212.1, on the reverse strand, counting down.
ATTATCATTGCAGTTTCAAAGGAAAGTCCATGTAATGGCTGCAGACAAATAATTATAGGTTAACAAAAGCAACCGATTGAGAAAACATAAAAATATCAGCAAATACAGTAAAAATTAAATCATCAATTTGCAACTAACATCAATGTACGCATAGTTCTGGAATAGTGATATTTTATCATATATGTACTTACCTGAGGGTATTTAATGGATATCATTTCCATTATTGGGTATAAGGACACACTTTTTAATCAAGAATAAACGCATTTCCATAAGAACCCACCAAAACTTGGACTCAACTAAGAGAATCATGTTCCCAACAAAGTAGGAAAAACCCCATGCTCCACTGAGCTTTGGACATTCTCCCTCAGCATACGCATACTATAGGGAAATACTTCATTTATTTTTTTAGAAATTGATGAGCATTTGATTGTTGATTATGCCCAAGTTTCCAACACGACTCAACAGTTATGCTTATAATTTTGCAACTTTCATAACAACCACCATCCAGTATAATTACAAACCAACAATATCCAAAAAAGACATGAGTATATATATCTACATATATATGCACATTCATGTACAACTCATATGCAACAACCACATCTTTGCACATGCATTTTTCAAAATTCGGACACATACCCTAGGATCAACCTCTCAATTACAATTGTGTACCAAAAATATGGATGATAAATTGTGTCAAAATAGAGAAATAATGGAAAATTACAAAGACCACAAGATCCTTACTGCTCAATTTCATCAAATTTTAGGTAATCCAATGCCAATTGTAGCCGACGCAACCTAGAAATTTTCAAGTCCCATCCTGACATGATAACAATTTACATGTAATCAGAACAAAGTGCAGCAATATATTTATATAAAAAGTCCACATTTTCCAACAACAGCTAAACAACAAGACAAAATGAATCAATCCAGCACACAATTGGAGAAATTATATAGAAGCAATAAGAAAATAGTTCATTGAATGATTTGTGGCTCTTTGAATATAAGTTGGGACTTCCAAAATTTTAGTGTACTATGCTTAATCATAGGTAAAGTAATATCCCAATTTGTGGAGTCTTCTGGATCATCCCCAATACTAGTAACATATAAGGTGACCCTCAACGTTCAATTCATCTAATGATGTAAAACTTGTAAACAACAAAATAGACAAATGTTACATATGTAATTTTCATTGTCTCTACAATGTTAATGTCTTCCTCTGAGAGGATTGGGATTGATACCATCTACATCTAACCATAGAAATGACAGCAGATTCCGAGCTTGCATCTTGCATCCCTAGCTCAGGCAATAACAAGGTATTCCGTAAGGGAAAAATGTGGCTGAGCACCTCAGCAAAGTCATCTTATGATGAGAGTCACTGACACAACAACCTAGCAAACACTAGGCTTACATTCAAAAACATTGAATGTGTTATCAACTCAAGAAATCAGTAAATTATTGCATAAAGCATGTGATATCATAATTGGCAAAATCTGAAAGTCCACATCACTAGTTACCACACCAAATCAATCTCCTTTCCCTATATCCTTATTCAAAAATAACCTTTTCCCTGATTAACAAACATGAAAAAGAAACAGTTTTAAAAAATTTTATCTTAAAAAAAATACAAGGAGTAAGATAGAAAATATGCATGTAGCTAGAACTTTGGAAAGGTAATGCAGATACAGGAGCAACAACTAATACATCATAATGGAAAAGATACCACTAGACACACACACACACAATGGAAATATTACAAGCTAGGCAACAACTGACAGACGATTCCTCTTACCATTCTGCAATGACAACCAGTCTGCTCCTTCTGCCCCTTCATATATAAGAACTCGATCCAAAAGTTCAACTTTCCAAGGACAGAATGGTTTTTTCAACTCTTTTACATCCAGAATTGCTTCTAGTTGCCACTTTACACCTTCATAATTAATGTGCTGACGATAACCAATCGTCTCAACGGGAAGAAAATTTGAAGAAGTAGATATGGATGGAAGAACAACTGAAATACCATCTTCAGAAACTAGATACAGACAACCCTGGAAAGTGCAACCAATTACTTCACCAACAGACCAATCTTCCTTTCCTCCAAAACAGAAGTCTTCGCGGGTGGGATTCAAATATCTGTCATCATGAACTGTTGAATCTTTGTGCAGCTTAAAATGAACAATCTGACTAGTTTTTTTATTATCAGTGTGCTTCTTAATGAAACAAGTGATACCAAGAGGTGAAAGACAAACACAGTCCTCCTCAGTCAATCTCTCAGTCGGAATAAAAACATTTCGCATGAATTGCAAATTTACCCCAGATTCATGAAATCTATCAGTTGTTATTCTCGATGCAGTAGATAAACGAGAGAAGCTCAAATCATCCCTGTCATCTCTTCCACGAATATTGGCTGCCTGACGCGCATTACAATTACCATAGTCCCATATGGGTGCACCCAAATGTCTAACAGATGGTTTATTTGGAAATACACTTTGGTGGCCAATGTCAGAACCACCAATTTTCCAACCAATCAATGTTCCGAGCCCTAAATACCGACTATTCGAAAACCATTTCTCACGTGGATAGTAATTTTCTGGCAAATAATCATCAGCAAACAAGGTATATATTACACCACAATCATCAACTGCAGCTAACAACGAATTATGTGAAGCAACAAGCAACTTCCTAAAGTTCCTTTTATGGAAGAATTTGCCAATAAGAGAAGTTTCCTGATCATGAATTTCATTTGCTTCCGTAATATAGCTATCGGGAGCTACAGGAACCATCTCTTGTTGCTGCAGACCTGCGTGGGGGTTTACTCCACAAGCCTCTAGAATATTTACATGTGAAACAAAATTGCCAGATTTTGTACAGTAAAAATTAATTACTCCAGATGCATTTAGGCAAACAAGGAGGTTATCAGAAAAGCAAAAATCTACCCAACGTGACACAGAATCCTGATTTACAATATCCTCAAGCTTCACCAAAGAAACCCATTGGATTCCGTATCTGCGTAACCTAGCCACAACAATTAGATATTTAACCTTGCTTCTCCCATCCTTGTCTGTAGAATTAATAGAAGAAGAGTCCACTAATCTTAAAACAAATCCTATTAGGCAATATGAATTGCTTGAGAACACTCTTGAACATCTGTATGAATCAACACAAAAATCACCACACAAACAGTTTGGATTATTTTTCATAGAATCACCGCCTGCATCCAACAGATTTTTACTGCAATTCTCCTTATTTGAATTGCCACAAGAAAGGAAGTACATAACTGGCAGATTGGTGTCAAAAAGGCTAAATGAAACTACCTTTGCAGAGGAAGGAAAATATTGTTTTTCAGGAAACCTAGTCCAAATTCTACCATCAGATTGTACAGTTTCTGCTTTGGTAAAGAAAGAATGCAACCACCTTTTTGAAGAAAAATCCCTAGGCAATTCTTTGACTGCCGTTCCTTTACGAATACTTTGTAGAAATTCTCTATTCCCATTCGCCTCAACATCATTACCAGACACATCAGAAAACTGGTCACAGGCTTCCCGCATCGTCATACGTTCAGCTGATTCAGAGGAAGGGCCCCAATCCACCCACTTCCCTTGTCCAAACTGAGCCCCTAATGTAGAATGTGTTGACGAATTTGTTTTATCAGGTTCAAGGAAGGCATGCACTGTAACACCATGGCCATTAGATATGAAGAGAAGCTGCCTATATGCAGGGTCATTATGTTGGTCATAGGTATCCCCACAAACACCCCAGGCCAGCGAGTTTACGTTGCTAATAAAAGAATAACATGGTTTTTCATGTTCACAAGAAAAACCATTATCAAAATCCACTACTGATGCAGAAGTGCAGGGGGCACCATCCTTTGAATCTGAGCTATTAGCTTCCACCAACAACTGTTCACATATAGCACCCGAAGATTGGTTTTCGGAACTATTACTGCAACGCCCAAATACATCACCATTTACAGACTCCGCTTCTGAGATTAAAGAAAAAAGAATGAAAAGAATGAATGTCAAACACAGGCAACCAAGTAATAATGAAAAGGTACATATTGACAAAACAAAAAGATTGAATTATCACATAAGCTCAGAAATAATCATATATAAGCACATCAAAGCACAAGCTCAGCAAGTCATTTAATTATACAAGATGAGAACATAATGAGATAAGGGCAATATAAATACTAACCTGAAAAAGGTAGCAGCAGTGCTTCACATTGGTATGAGAGTAACAATAGCAACTCTTTCGTAGGAGAAATAAAAGCCTCATGAAATTCTGACAGGTTAAATTGGAATTGAGAGGGAGCCCATCTGTGCAACCGTAATAGAGGAAGATCCTCACCAGCAATCGCAAAATCCATTGATCCTATACAAGTCAAACCAAAAGGAAAGATGGGACATTAAACCAGAATGATAACCAGACTCAAGATTCTAAGCAACATATGGCAAGCACTGTATTTACTTTTAGGTGCAGAATATGTGCCAATCTTAGGTTCAACACAGAGAACTTGCTATTACCATCTACAGCATAAGCATGTGATAAAGTATTGATGGAGATACGAAGCTCCAATATTCCCTTCCACCAAAATGACACAACAGGGTAATTTATGTGAAATCTTCATTACCATCAGATCAAACATGAAGTCGAGGTGCCATTACGCAGGATAAGCACTAGAATATTAACACAGATAAAGCTTAAGATGAGTTGGTTAGAGTTAACATTTGACAAGTCATAAGAGCAACAAATCTCAATAGTGTCATCAAATTTCTTCATGTAGTTTTTAAGAACACTACAAACCTTTGCAAGATAGCCTATCAAGTCTACAAACCTTTGTAAGATAGCCTATCAAGTCTTTTAAGCATATGAGAGGTAATTGACAATCTTTCAACTTGGTTTTAACTTCTCTCACGTTGCCATAGCTTATCTTTCATCAGCAAAGTGCCTAATCTCACAAACTCAACAAATTAAGCAGCCCTATTTACTTATTCCACCATATTATTTCCAAAGAAATGTATTAGCAGACAATATGAACCTAAATAGTGCAATCATTGACCCGAAAAATAAGTGAAAACCTTCATCTATTTGATAAATTACTGCCACCTTTAATCTTATGAGCTATCATCTAACCCAACACTTGAAATTCCATTTCTTTCTTCCTTTCCTTTGTTATACAATCATAAAATTCCATCATGCAACCCATAATTTTCCCTTTCCAATCTTCAGTTCCATAGCAACCAATTCCTACCTCAATTAACAAGACAACATAACTAACAAAAAGACAGTGAACTCAAACAACAAAGGCAGCCGAGCTTGATAGCTAGATAACACCAACATCAGAAAATGAAACAAAAACGATAGCAAATGATCAATCAGAACGGCAACGTTAAAACAAACAATAATCGAGGAAAAAGAATTTGCAATCGATACCCAAAAAAGATCCCAAAGAAACGAAAAGAGAACTTGGAGACAACCTGGAAATCAGGAAGCGAATCGTTTATCAATCAAGACAGTCGCTGCACATCGAAGCCATCGCCGACCATCCCGTTAAATCCTTTTCGAATCTCTCCCTCTCTAGACTTGAGATTCTCTGCTAAATTATTTAAGAATTTTTATTTTTTTTAAAAAAACAAAGTGCAGTGTCTGGACTATGCTTTGTCTTAAGAGAGGAAGAAGAGAACGAGGGGCTTTTTGGTAAATTCGTCTGTCACGACCAAAATGATTGGGACGTCGGACGCCGCGCGCTGGCGAGTTACGGAGTGGGATGTGATAACCGCCAACGGTCCGAAGCGTTTATAACATTGACTCGTTAAATGGGCCACAGACCTATGGGCCTGAATTTTATTCAAAGGAAGCCCACATTTTGAATTGGACTTTTGGGACCAAATTTATTAAATATTTTTATTTTTATATTTTTCTATAGAATAAATCTTTAAAATTGTAAAAAAAATCCCTTCTAGTTTTCAATTTCTAAAAATTTACTTTTTTAGATTTTGGTTAAAAAATAACAACGAAACACAAGTTGTATGAATAATTATAATAAATTATTAATTTATGTCAGATTTAATTATTTTAGTTTGAGTTTAAGAGCTAAATTAAATCATTATTTAAATAGCATTAGATTGATCTACTTTTAATGTTCATCCTACATATGATTCGTTGTTTTTTTAATCTGAAATTTAAAAGAAGGAGTTTTTTTTTTAAATTTGAAGATTAGAAAGAATTTTTTAATCTTACGAAGATTTTTTAAAATTTTCTTATATGTCTTGCATTCTTTCTATTTTGTTTGAGTATTTACAAAAATGGCAATAAATCATATTAGATCAAGTGAAAAATTTTGCAATTTAACCAATATCTCACCGAAATCAAATCAATATTATCTAAATTTATGATCGAATTGAAATCTAATCGAGTCATACTTTATGTAAATATTTTAATTTATTCTATATTTTGTATTTCACTTAATTATGTCATATTTTGACCCAAAGAGACGAAATTTAAGGTATGTAATTATTTATAGGTTTGGTGTAAAAACAACTTTTGTTTTTCAAGGGAACAAAGCCGATTACACTACTAGTCTAGAAAAATTAATTTCCGACTTATTCTCTTTTTGTGAACTACTTCATCAATATAACACAAAACGTCTCTAACATGATTTGAATACTACTTTTTCAAGTAAGTCATAAGTACAACTATCCATTTAGGTTTCGTAAGAGCAAAGAATATATGAGTGGTGAATGATAATGCATTGCACTTCTTACCTTTTTTATTTTTCAACAAAACAAATATTAAGAGATGATAAGATTATGAAATGGGCATATGAATGGTGAATGATAATGCATTTCACTTCTTGCCTTTTTATTTTTCAACAAAACAAATATTAAGAGGTGAATAAGAATTATGAAATGGGCATTTCATGCAATTAAAAAATCAAATAATTCATAAGTATTTCCATTTTTAATCCACCCTTGGCGTGGTTCAAATAGTAAAACTAAAATTTATGGTAACTTTTCAATTTAAATGGTTAAAATTTGAAATTACAATTGTTAAATATAATAATTTCAAATTAATTTAATTTGATTTGAAATCAATATATCGAATTCAAACTGATAGGCTTGAGCTTGAGAAAATTCATTTAACTCCAACTTATTCGAGTAAAACAACATTATTTTATTCAAACAATATCATTTTACCTATAACACAAGCATGTCTTCATTTTTAACGATGATGAGGATATAGATCGTCCATCAATTTTTTAAAATAATTTTGTTTAAAATAAAAAAGTATAAAATAATATTTTTTTAATTTTATACTTTTTTAATTGAGTCTGAGTCTGAGTTGCTCAAACTCATACTTTGAATCTGAGTTCAATTAAAAACATCTAAATCTAGGTCCATGAGTCGAGCTATTGTCATCATAATCTTAAAAATAATGATTGAGCATGAGTGAATACATATCGACTTACAAATGCTACTTAAATTGAATCAAACATTTATTTTATATTATTGACTTATCAAATAATTTATTTAAAAAACATAATTTATAAATTATAAAAAATATATAAAGCAAAATAAAACATTTAACTTTGTATTGTTGATTCATTAAATAATTTATTTAAAATGTTTAAAATATGTAATTTACAAATTATTAATTATTGACTTACTTGACAAAAAAAAAGTAAACCTACCATAGTCTACTAGGTGGCTTAGGTATTCTAAATGAGTGCAAACCACTTGGACTAGTTGCTGAAAACTTGCAGTATCCTAGGCAGAGAAACTAGTTTAGTACTATGTATATCACATGAGTCACTTTTAGTCACAAAATGTCATGGTTTTGGATTACATGTGTTAATGTCAAAACCTTATTATATCAAATATAATTACATTGTTAGAAAACTTAGAGTATGGTAAGTTGTAATGGCAAACATTGGTAATAATGACACAGACTTTTAAGTCCACAACTTAAGGTAGGCCCTCCTAAATCATAATCAAATACAAAACCCTAATCATGTCTATAAACCTAAAGGAAAAAGAGTTGGAGAGTTGATTTCTTGTTGCCCCCAATCATTTGTTTGTGACTTTACAATTGATAGTTAATCATCTCAACATATTGTGAACTAATTAATTAGAAAATGAGATAAGTTAAAGTCTTAATTTTCTCTTTTTTCCTTCTATAATGCAAAATTCAAAGTTATTTATTCTTAAATATTTATTAAATAAACCCTTAAATACATGTAACAGCTTTAAATCAATTATTAGTTTTATTAACTCAATTTAAGGCGAATTGATCTCATATATCTATGTTTTAGAGGTGAAAAGAAAAGTCCAGTTCAATTTGGTCAGTCTCAAAGTCAACAGTTAAAAAAAAATTGGGCTCTAAGCTAGGTTTGAGCTCGAGCTATACGACCTGACCTAGTCTGAAGCTTGAAATTTTTACATAAAATAATTTTATTTTGTTTTTTAAAATAAAAAAGATTAAATTTAATTGGGCTCAATCGAGATTCAGCTCATCAAACCTAGAGCCTTGAGCCTAGTCGAGCTTTAGAATAAGGTCGAGTCTAACTCATTGTTAACATCAGTTGGTTTGTCAATTAACTCTTTATAATCGGACATGGCCATAAATTAATGTCAAATCTAGAAAATTAAAATATAAATGTAGCATTTTCCTTTTTAAAAAACATCCAATCTTATAAAATTAATACGAGGAACAAACTCACAAGAGTCACCAAACCATTAAGCAAAAAGTAAATATAATCATGGAATTTTTTATCACTATTCTACAATAAACATATGTCATAAATTTATTTTTATTAAGAAAAATAAAATAATTTTTTTTTGGTATGACGTGTTTTCTCTACCATAAAAGCATGAGGATATATTATATACTTAATAAAATTCAATGAAAATTAAATAGAAAGCACTTTGATATACATTTTTAATTTTCCCCGCATTTTTATTCTCAAATAAATCATTAGATATATGTATATAATAATATGTAAATTATATATTTTAAATAAATTATTTAATTTATTAATAATTTGTAGTCAAATAATATATTTATAACGAATGTTTACAAATTACTTTTCACTTTAATATGATACTCGACATAAAATAATATTGTTTTTAAAAAAATCTAAAATCATTTCATTTTAATATGTAAATTTTAAAAAATTAACATCAAAAAGATATTGATTCCAAATTCAACTAAACATCGAACTGAGTTTGGACCGTTTTGTGACTCGACCATCGCCCTCCCTACATAAAAACTTTGACCTGAAAAAAGGCATAAGAAGAATGTACGTAATAGCAAGCGACACTGCACAAGTTTGCATAGAAAAAATGAAAAACCTAGCTGGTAATGCAGGCTTGTTGAAGCAGAAAGAGTACATTGGAATGGTACAGTCTGAACCCACGCGGCACCAATTTCATCAGAAAGACACAAGTACGACATACCCATGTTATACATTACTTCCATTACATGTACATATGTCCGCTTCAGGTCAGGTTAGTGGTGCACTTCACGCATGTCAGCTATCTCTCTCTGATGTATTCATATCCTGAAACCCACCTGATGATGAGGAGCCTGTCCTGAACCTGACACACGCACCAAACCTATCATATCCAGTCCTTTTCCTCGCCCGAGACCACCTCAAATCTCTTCCCAGATTCCCTCCTCAAATTTGTTTTTCAGTTCCGGCACGACCACGATTCTCTTTATGATGTGATGTGCCTTTTTGTTTAAGGAGGAGAAAAAGAATGTCTTCGATAATGTAACTCTCTCCCCCTCCCAGGATGGCTGAAGCCAACGAATTTGTTTTCTGATATCAGTTCGGTTATAGTTTACCTGTAACCTTCTACGTGAAATCTCTCTCATTTGTTAATAAATTTTTAATATACTTTAATAGTTTAATTTAGCCATCACATTACTTTAAATTCGGGTAAAAAGCATAAATCTACTGAGAATTAGTAACATCTACTTGGAAAGTGTTTCTTAACTGGAGTTTTGGTTTGGCCATGGGAGTGAGAGGTCTTTGTTGGTCAGGAACTACAGGAAATGTGATGGACAAAGTGTAAGCATATAGGAATCTACACTCCTCGGATACACAACACAGGTCAGCAAGGCAGAGAAAGAATGAATGAAAAAGAGAGAGAAGCGTGGGGTAATCATTATGCACAGTTTAAAGATGATTTGATAACCATTGATATCTGGCAACATATTTTCTGCCCTACTTACCCAATTCTATTCCTGTTTCGTCTAATCTCACCCACACATTCGGATAATTTTATGTGATGATACTCGTCGTGTTATGTGTATCCAATAAGTGTTATTTTCTCCTTTTTTTTGTTGTCTTTCCTGAAAATTCAATTAGCATTATTAGCTATTTATATTTTGTATGGGGCACAGAATGATTATGCTTATTTTCGTGTGTCATCTTATACCTCTCTCATTCGATTCATTAATAAATAGATAAATAAAGAGAGTTACAGAGTGAATGAGTGATACACGAAAACAGACACAAATGAATTAATCCTATTTTGTAAGCGTTGCAATAGACAAAGACCTTTATTAGGTTTAAGACAAGATCTATGTAATTCAGAATTACTTACAAACCAAAACAATATTATGTTAAGGAGAGACTTTACAATGTTAAGTTTAAGTTTTAGCCTTACTTTTAGACTTAAATTTAATATAAAATTCAATCAAACTGGGCATAATTTGTTAATTCGATTGAACTAGAAAATTTTGTTATTCTTATTATTTTATTTTGATTTACTTGAAATATACGAGATTTAAAGATAATATGTGGGTCTATCGAAAATAATATTTTTATTAAGTAAGGGTAAAGTTGTGTACTAGTGAACCTCTTCAGACCTACGTCTCAGCGGGACTCCAACTGAGTATTGATGATGATGGTGAGATCAAAAAATAAAAAAGATAAATTATAAATATAATTAGTTATTTTCAAATATATAATTCTCCTAAATTCATATTAGAATTCTTATCAAACTAATTTAAATATTACGTATTACAAATAATGTTTAAAACAGAATTTTGTTCAATATAGGTGAAAAGACAAATTGACATATTTTTAGTTTAAATTGAGTTTTCATGATAATATTAAAAGTTTAAGAAAAGACTTTGATATCTTATATAAGAGGTGGATATAAAGAGAGATATAAATTTTTATAATTTTATAAATAGATTAAATAATAATTATAATTTTTAACTAATTGATTTTTGAATTAAATTTATTAATTAAGAACATTGCATAAAGAATTTAATACTTAACCACGTTTTCAGTAATGGGTTAAAACTCTTAATTCAAACTCCATATTACTTTGGTGCAATTCATTTCACATATATTGAAAACAATCTAGCTTAACTTACAATCTCAAATTTATAAAAAATATTTGGATTGTCTTTGTTATCCATCAAATTTAAGCAATTAATTACAATTTTATACAATATGAGAATCAATTGTAACAAGTACCTAAATTTAGAGATCATATAGTGATGAAGCCTATTATTGGTATATTTTATTTTACCAAAAAGAGAAATAATTAATAATTAGGTTTAACAAATTCAAATTTTATTCAATCAGAAATTAAAAGATTAAGTTTAATTTATTAAATTTTGAGTCGAATTTTAGTATCAATAGTTAGTTAGTCCTAACAACTTGAACTCTCTTTAAAATATTATCATTTTAATTTTATATAAAAAGATAAAAATAATTTTGATTTTTAAATATGATTAAATAATATCATTTTTATAGGCTCTATTTATTAAATTGATAAATTTTAATAAAATAAGATTGAAAGAGAATAATAATAGAGACAAATCAGAGGTGGGGAAATGGGAAGAAAATCAAAGTGGCATTATGGCCACCTATACCTATAAACATAGAGACAAAATGAAATGATGAAGGTGACCTTGCCCTTTAGGGGCCCAAAGTAGAAATATAAAATAACATTTAAACTAAAAGAAAATGATAATAGCAAGTGTAGCTGATGGAAGACATTATTACCAATTATACGTACTGCTGTGACATCATGGCCACGCTATACCAACGCATGACGCATTCCTCTTTTTCTGACGGTAAAGTTCTTTTTTACTAATTTTAAAGTGACCCTGTTCTTAAAACTTAAAACTTCAATTGAGGACTTAAAATTTCTATTTGAATCTTTTAGTTAAATTTGAATTAAAATTTTTTTGTATTAAATTTAGATTTTACCGACTCAATTCTACTTTAAAATAATATTATAATAGATAATTTAAATTTTATATTATTCATAATAAAAATAATAATCTTTATTTGATCAGTTTTATAGTTAATAAATTAATTATTTGAATTAATTGTGTTTAAATTCTATAAATTTATCTCAATTTAAAAATAATATCATATCAAACAGTTTAAATTTGGGTTACAACAAATTTAATTGTGTATATTTTCATTTTTAATTCAATTATTACTTTTGCAATCAAACTTAAAATAAAGTTAATAATTATCATTGATCCATCACACTTTTTGTTGCATATTATAAGTCAATAATTATTGTAACCCTAAACATAGAACAGTTGTTTTGAGATTGCAATTAGCTGTTGGCATGCATGTCATGAAATTTAACAATCATATTGCACCGAACACATCTCAATTGCTAATTATTTTCTGATAAATGAATCTAATCATTTTATCTTTTAGGTTAAACCGTATTGAGATAAGTACAGTAAAAAACACAATTCGTGAGCAAACAATATGATGATGATACTATTACCCACAAAAGAATTTACTATGATACATTTTTTAGTTCCAAAGAGCGGATTAACTGAGGTCTATCGAGATGTTTAAGTTCGAGTCTTAAAAATAAAGTTGTTTTAAAAATTCGTGAGGGAAAACTTTGTCACCTAAAAAAGCCCTACTTAACTCAAAATTGGATTAATCAGTTGGCCATATAACACCAAGTATCGAGTGATTTAACAAAAAAAATAGCAGTTTAATTGGTTGAATTAACTGAGGTTGTCTTTTATGTATTTCCTAATTTAAAAGTTATAAATTTGAGTTATAATTAGGAAATTACCTTTTCTTTATTTTAGTGATCAAGTTAAAAATAAAAATACGCAAGCTTGTAAAAATAAAATAAAATTATATTTAACTTTTAAATTACTAATTTATTAAGTGATTTATTTGTAGCATGCAATTAATGAATACTAAATAATTTATTTAATATATATTTATAGGTAATTCAATAAATAACTTTTTAATAACAATAATGCTTAATAAGAATCTCATCAAAATGAGGAATTTAGAGAGATTCATTCTTTAAAGAAATCTAATAATATGCAGGCAGAAGGTTCTTTAAGTAAATAACTTATCAAAGATAAGTAATTTACAAATTTTTGATACCTTAGTCAATGAACATCTAAACAATAATTTCTAATTAATTTATTTATTTATAACATATATTTTTTAACTAATTGATAATCTATTTAATATATGTTCAAAAGTAAAAGATCCTCTTGTCATAAAAAATATGTCTATTTTTAAAGAGATGATAGCAACATATAGAGATTGGTTTGGAATTTGTGAAATGATGTGTGGGTTCAAAGGAGTATATGGAGAGGCTTGTAATAAACTATTCATATATAGTTGTAGACTTGTAGTTGTATAATTAAAAGTGACAAATGAAAAAGGTGATAAGCTTTTTTCCTCTGCAAAAGGTCAAATAAGGGCCTCTTTCGCCCCACTGGTGCAGATTGAAAGATATGCACCCAAGATTCATCATCATTGCTCCTGCTAATGATATTTCTTTCTTTTAGGCTCCCAAGAGAAAACCCCAAAAGAGGTAAAGATAAAGAAAGATTAAAAAAAACAAAACTTATATTTTAATATTTATTAATTTATTAATTAACCGAAAATATATAAATTAATTAATTTTTATTTATTTTTAATTATATTTTAAAATTTTAATTTTATTTAATTTTTAACTAATTTTTTACGGTCTAATATTAATGAAATATTTTAAACTTTGAAATTTTTATTTTACCGGTTTAACTTTCGATTCGATTTTTTAAAGGGGTAGTTTTTGAAATATAATGATATATGAGTATTAGTTGAATTATATCATCCACAAGTGTTTTTATTGTGTTTTAATAATAAAATTCTTAGATTTTAATTTTAAATAAGTTGATTTAAGTAAATAAATTTTATAAAAATTATTTTATTTTAATACTAATGATATAGTAACGAACTGAATATTTAATATTTAATTAAATAAAAATATTATATATTTTTTAGTTGCTTTAAATTCTTTTTTATTGATCTATTTTCACAAGATAAGAGTATTATAAAAGGAGTAAGTTGGTATAATTAAATTACACGTTATTATTGGAACTTACACTCGTGACTACACTTATAAGCTTCTGAAACTCAATTTACAAATCATAAGTATATAAGCTCATGCTTAATATGGCATTTTAGTTTCTTCCTTAAATTAAATTTAATTATTCGATTTTTAAAATAATTTTCACATTAAATTAGATAAAATAATAAAACCATTTTTAATTTAACTAATACAATCTATTTTATGTATTTACTAATTTAAAAGTTTGAGTTATAGTAGTAATTGAAGAATTGTTTCTTGATAAATAAGAGGTAAAAATACGTTAAATTTATAAATATCGATTGAATTAAGTGTATTATTTAATTTTAAGTTATTGGTTCATTAGATAATTTACTCAAAATTATATAATTTTTTTAATTATTATATATATATATCTAAAAATTGATTTTGCATGCATATAAAAATAATAAATTCCAAATTATTAAAAAATACTGTCCAACAGTTTGTCGTCTAATGTTGACTTCCATATATAACAAAAGATAACGACTTTGAGGACACAAAAATTCCATGCTTTTGAGTAAAAAACAGTAGCTTGTGTTACACCAAATCAATTAAAAAGTTAGAACCCAACTTGAGTTGGATTTGTTAAAAAGCCATTCGACTTTATAACACATAAATCAAAGTCCAAAGACATACACTCACATTCTTCTATGTTTTTTCATGTTTCCTCTCTATCTATCTGTCTATTTATATACCGATGAAGTTCTGTGAAGCATAACATAGAATATGTACCCTTTCACTTACTAAAGCAGATGTAGATGTTAAAGGGATAGGGATAAAAAGAGAAAGTGGTTGGTGACCAAGTAAGGGATGTTGGATTCTCTTCCTCTTCTTCTTGAAAGTTTGAGATTCAACTTCCATATTTGGAGCTTTTTCAAACTAGGAAGCTTGCTTTTATGACCATCTGCAGATCAAACCCTAAGCAGAAAGGAACCAAAACTGCTTCCTCTAAACCTTTTGACTTCCAGACACAGAGATTAAGTAGAGAGATATGTCAGCAACATCACAAACTATGCTGAACCAGTGCTTGTTTGAGGATCAGGAGGTGTCTACACAAATGAGTTCCTTCTCTTTTCCTTCAAGTTTTACGTTTTCTCATCTGGGAAGTTCTCACCAAACTCTGAAAGGCTTCGCTTTTCCTCCTTCCCTTTATACTAGCGGTCTCAACGAAACCCTATTCTCATCCACCACTTCGAAGCAAAGAGATGACTTCTCTCCCGATTTGGGAAGAACACACCTCCTTTCCTTGCAAAGATCTAGCGCAAATCTCTGGTAAACATTCCATACTTCTTAAGGAAACAATCGTCCACAACTTTGGCTGCTGTTTCTTCTTTTATTTATATGAACAAACCCAAGAAAAGAAAAAAATTATTAGCTCATCCCGCTCAGTATAAAAGATAAGAATCTGTAAGTTACGTGCAGGTTGTTCACACCCTCTGTGTCTTTCTTTAAATTCTGATCATGTCTTTTGAAATGGGTTTTCAGGGCATGGGGAGGAGAGAAAGGTGATTGTTTGAGCAGCAAAAGAGGTGGTGGAGATGATCATCTCGGGGTTTCTGCAATGAAGATGAAGAAGATGAAATCAAGAAGAAAAGTGAGAGAGCCTAGGTTTTGTTTCAAGACTATGAGCGACGTTGATGTATTGGATGACGGTTACAAATGGAGAAAGTACGGTCAGAAAGTGGTAAAGAACACACAGCATCCCAGGTTAGACAATTTCAGTTCAAAGCTTTACATCTTCTTATCTGTATATAACCTGAAAAACCCAGTTTAATCTCACAAAGATGAACATATTTGCACATATCTTTAGCTCACAGCCTCACACACATGATGCTCCATGTACCCTTGGTCCCCTCCATGCCACTTCAAGCTCTCACTATCTCAAACACACACACAGACACACTATCATCATTGTTGTTGATCTGATAATGAGCAACCCCAATATACAGTAACAGCCAAAAAGAAGTAATTATGGTTAGCCTTTTAAAAGAGCAAGTAGCCAAGTTAAAGAGCCAGCAAGTAGAGGATGATTTTAGCAAATCCTAAAAGTTAGATATGATAAAACTCTCTTGGATTCATCCTAAATTTCTGGCTTGAGTCTGGTTTTGTAGGCACAATAATTGGGAAAAGAAAGAGCTCATTACTAATTGCTTTTTTAGGAAAAAATGTCGGTCCTTCAGGTTAATAAACCTTAAAATGCACATTTCGAACGATTACTAGTCATTTGCTTGTTTGAGAAAAAGAACTATGAAGAAGCTTGATACTTAAAATGTGCCATTGCTCAAAGTAGTTTAAGAATGACCAGAACATCATCACTACTTGGGAAAATTTTCAATAACAAGTGAATAAGAGAGTATCAGTAATATACAGAATAAGCTGTAATTAAATGACTCATTTGAAAAAAAGTAAATTAAGAAGAATTAAGTTATTTGTTTGGATTTTCATAATTAGTTTCGGTATTATAACACGCGTAAGTCTTAATTCAACAATATTTTTAAATCGGGTTAAATAGAAATCTAAATTTAAAAATAATAATCAGCATTATTGTTTTTTTCAATATATTCACAGTTTTTCACTTCTCTTATCTTTTTTGATGTAAGATTTAATAAGGGAAGTCACAAGTATAGTTTCATCGTTCCTAGAGATACTTTTAATCATGACAGAGAGATTAGTCTCTTAGATTGGCTAAGAACCATAGCCTTATACAACTTTTTATTATTTGTTATTATAACGTGGTAGAATAATAATGATGTGGAAAAATTCTACAGCAATGATTTCAGCCATGGAATTTATTAATCAAGGAATAATTATTTTAGAAAACTTTGGCGTTGATTTTGTTATATACTCAACCAAAGTCAAAAATTAAGGCACCCTTTTTCAAGCGGAACCAAACATTCTTAGCTCCAACAACAATTAGTGTCAATCTCACAGTTTGATTAAGGTCCTGACCTTACTTTAATCAGTAAATCGTATGAGTTTAAAGGCAATTAATTAATTTAATAAGCATTTTTATTACCTTTTAAGTATTAGATATGATGCAGTCGGGACCCAGTAATGTATTGATGTCCCAGTAATTATGCTTTCGGAGCTTTATATTGTAATAGATTGTAGTTTGGGGCCTAGGAACTTGTTATGAAAACATATATAATCAGAAATCATGTTTGAAGTCTAGATTGATTAATAATTTTAATTTTAATTTTAATTTAGGATAATCATATATTTATAAATAATTAGTTAGTGGTTAATTAATAATTTAGGATAATCATATATTTAAAAATAATTAGTTAGTAGAACCTTACTTATATAATGTTATATTATGAATAAATAAATGAGAATTAGACTAATTAATTAAAAAATAAAGATTTTAAGAGAAAAAACCAATGATAAAAAAATCAAATATGTGAAAATCTTCAAATGGTCAATTTTTAGTTAGATTTTTAATTTTTTGATTGATTCAATCTGTTTTTCATAACTTTATTAATTAATTGATTAATTATTCATAAATTAGAATAAACTATTAATTTTTATCTATCAGTTTTTTATTTGATAATGACCATTTTTTAAAATTTTAATTTTATTCAATTTTTAACCTGTTGATAATTAACATTGGTTGAATTTTTCAGAATTAAAATTAATTTTTGTCAAGTTTTTAAAATAAATTTGTTTTTCATAACTTTTTTATTAAAGGCTGACAAGCTTATTAATTAATCAATTACTTTTTTATAAATTAATTGATTTTTAAATTAAAATAAATTATTAATTTTTATCGATAAGTCTTTTTATCCAATTAAAATTTAAATTATTCGATAATGACAAATTTTTAAAAAAGTCAATTTTATTCCATTTTTAACTAATTAATTTAATATTGGTTGAATTTGTTAGAATTAGATTAATTTTCGTTGAGTTTTTAAAACATTTAAAAAAGGAGTTACTAACAAGGCATGCATGCAACACAGGAGCTACTATCGTTGTACACAAGACAACTGCCGAGTGAAGAAAAGGGTTGAAAGATTAGCGGAGGACCCGAGAATGGTGATAACAACCTACGAAGGAAGACATGCACATTCACCTTCTCAAGATCTCGAAGATTCACAGCCTCCTTCACACCTCAACAATTTCTTCTTTTAATCACTGTACTACTTTGTTATATACTTAAGTTTCTTAGGCCTTTTTACTACAATGCTTGCTCTTTGTTATTTTGGATATAGTTAATAAACAACTTGGATTTTGCAGTCTTGCATCCTATATAGATAGATATATATATATAAAAGGGATAATTATATCATATGGAGTTCTTGAATTTTATAAATTATTATTTATCTTCCAATTTTTTATTTTTATTTTCCTTATACTTAACGTTATTTTCTGTTAAAATTTTAATAAGTTGAATTTAATGAAAAATAGAGAAATTGTATTGAATAAATTGATTAAGTATTGTATAACACAACTAGATCATATAACACACAATGTTGTGTAGTATTATCAACAAATTTGTAGTTTACAAGTATCGCCTTCTTTGATTTAGCAATACTATCTTGTGTTACTTAGTACAATTATAGCCGATCGTTAAAAAAATTTAATCGGTTTAATCAATTTAATTATAATTGTTAAATTTTTGGTTCGGTTTAATTTTTTAGTTGATTTATTTTTATAATTTTTATTGTTAAAAATCGATCAGTTTATTAATTAATCGGTCAATTTTTGTAAATTAATATGTTCTTATAAATAAAAATTAATTAATAATTTCTTTTTTCCATTGAATTTTAAATTCTACATGTTACTCATTTAGCCAAGAATTTGATACCAATTCATAAATTTGCATGTGACAATGATTGCTTCTTTGAATTTCATACATGGGACTTCATTATAAAGAATGCAAAGATAGGAAAGGAGATGCATTGTTGCACCAGTGGCAGCTCACTCTACCCTTGGTTTCCATCTTTACTAAGATCAAATGGACATCAGGTCTTACTATCTTCTTCTTCATCATTTGATATTTGACATGCTTGTCTGAGTCATCCACATACTAAAGCTTTTTGAGTCTTACAACCCCAATTAGGTTTATCATTCAATAAAAGGGAACATTGCTTACATTGTTCAATTTGTTTTGAGTCTAAAGCTTACCATTGACCATTTTTTGATAGAACTACTATTAGTATTTGTTTTATAGAACTAATTCATTGTGATGTATGGATATCACCAATTTATTATCACTGGTTACAAATATTATATTATGCTTGTGGATGGTTATTTTCATTTCACTTGGCTTTACCTGATGAGACAAAAATCTGATTCAATGATGTGCCTTGTTACATTTAAGCTTCATGTGGAAAACTTATGCTCTACAACTATTAAGTTTTTTGCTCAGACAATGGTGGGGGATTTATCAATCGCCAATTTCAGCAATATCTTGATTCATGTGACATTTTCTTCCGATCTTCATGCGTTCATACACTATAGCAGAATGTTGTTGCTGAGAGGAAGCAACGCCATATATTAGAAATGGGCAGAACCATGCTTCAACATTCAGGTGCTTTGTGGGTCCAAGCCTTTCAGATTGCCATCTACACAATCAATCGTCTGCCAACACTTGTGTTACAAAATAACTCTCCCTTCTCTGTTTTATTTGGAAGATCACTTGATTATTCATTTTTGAAAGTGTTTAGTTGCCTTTGTTTTCCTATGTTACAGACATGGCACAAGTTGGAGCAGCAGTCTACTCCCTGTGTTTTCTTAGGTTACAACCCGCATCAAAAGGGTTACATATGTTTTAATCCTACCTCTAGTCATGTCATTATGTTGAAAAATGATTCAAAATATCTTAAATTTATTGAGGATAAATAAGTCTTTTCTTTATGTTTGAATGAGTCTAAATTTAGTTGCTTTTTGTTCCTAGTCTATAGGTCATTA
>JANVCL010000212.1:30452463-30470534 GCA_026546855.1 Erythroxylum incrassatum | reverse complement strand
CTTAGTCCAACCAAGAAAGAAATGGGAGTAGCGGGCGTAAAAGTCGCTTTCTTACGATATTTCGAGTTGGATGAAAACCGTGCTCCTAAATGAGGCCTCTCCTTACAATTAAAGAGTTTAGAAAGGCTCTTCTTTAGCGTAGGGGAAGGAGCTCTTACTTCTTAGAAGTAGATGAGCTACCTAGATCTTTGTATATACAGGTCTCTATAATTGAAGAGAGAAGATAGGAAAGAGACAGAGGAGTACGCGAAAGGAAAGAGGGAGAAGAGAGCTATTCAAGGCTACTCTCCAAGAAAATAATGGAACAGAGATTGTACCTCTCTTCAACCACTCCTGTCCTGGGGCAAGCTTAGTCAGCCATCCCATCCTTGTGGCAGGCAGGAGCTAGAAGCAACTCGCCAGACTCGAACTGGCACGGCTGGGATCAAGCCTATTGTTCCCCCAATAGAGTTGCTTTCGTTACGCAGTTCGAAAGCTTAAGCCTTTCTACATCTGCGGGCCTGCCGGCTAGAAGAGTCCTCTTTCCGGACTCCCCCTAGACCTCTGTCTGGCCTAGGGAACATCTCTAAGCTCTCGAGCTCCTGTCTCCTCACTTAAAGCGTAACCGGCTCACCTCCCCCCGGGGCCCTCGAACCAACCTCGCCTATGAAATGGATAACCCCTGCTGCCATAGCAGAAGGATTTTCATGGCTTCTGTCATCATCTCATTCGATGGACCCTTCTCCACTAATACGCAATAGGCGGTGGCGAGAATGTCGATATCGGCCAAATCTGGACTGATCCGGAAATGACGGCTTTCGCAAGCTGATCGATTTATTTAGTGGGCAGCTGTTGTTTAGCGATTGCGCATAGCCCTTTGTCTTTAAAAATATGTTTGCTGTGCAAATACAGACCTTATCCCACACAAGGTAAACCCGGATGTACAGAAACTGGATTGTTCACACTTATCGGCTTTCCAAAGAAAGAGACTTGACCGATAAGAAAATCAGAGAAAGGGACGGGACTTCTACGAGCTCTCCAAAACTGGCTAACAGTATGGCTTGTCTTTGCCCCTGCCCTGCCTTAGCTTTCCTCTTTGGATTGGACTTAACTTATTGTCAGATTCTGGTGATCGGCCTGCTTTTCGCCTTTGGAAATACCTAGCGATTGCCAGAAAGGCTTTGCTGTTGTAAGTGAGCTACTTTTGATTTCACTGGGCCTGAGACTGGCTATCATAGTTGGAGTTTTGGAACCCGGGCGTGTCTTACGTTACACATGTCCATCCCCGAGATCTGCCCTACCAATAGGATCTGACTTGACTTAAGGAAGAGGGCCCACTTCAACCGGCTTACGGTCATATAACTTGTCAAAACTCTTGATAACGGGTGGTACGTACTTTAGACGTTCGCGTTCAACTTCCATTTCATCCGCTCCACCTCTGCCTATGGTCTCCTTTCTCTCCACTCTAGATTGAATGAATATCCGAGGAGCTATGTAATTTCGCTCGACAACAAAAGAGCGGATCTGCGACTTAACAGCGGATAAGCGACTCACCCGATATGCGATTTGTCTGGTTCCCCTGATTATCGCTTCGATTATCGTATAGCAGGAAGGAAGACACAACCGATTAGCGCAGACGCACATCAGTTGTTAACAGCGGATAGGCGAAGCATATATTCGACATAGTTGAGGTAGTTCTAATACCGACGTCAAGTCCAACCATCATGGCAGTCTCGCGTGGATCATCCCTGATATGTTGTGCTCCTGCGGAAGATCGTTATTCGAAGATAGAGAAAATCCAGATACGTGGTGGCCAAAGATAAAGCACTGCTCTCTTAGCCGCTAGTGCCAGAATGTTGGCTCGACTGAGTTCTTTCCCATCCATCCTGGGAAAGTCATTGTAGTTTCGAGCGCTGCTAACAAATCTCTGTCTTTTGCTCCTGGGAAGAGAGTGGATACTAGTCCGTATATTCCCGCGAAGTTATCCTTTAAGATGTTGATTCTGGTTCTAGAGGGCTCTCTATTCCCGGACCTGACTCAATGAATGCATGAATTTCGGGTCGGTAAGCCGATCGACGACGTAAGAACCTTTCTCAAGCTTGATCTGGTTTAGTATCAAGGGGATGATTTAGATATGGGTCTGTGCAGCCAGCATTTCCACGATATCGTTATGATCAATCTTGATCCCATGAGACTAGAGAATTGGCGGAGGATTCCCCGATCGCGATTAGAAGGATTTGAATGAGAAAATTCGGCTTAAGCGAGTGAAGTGAACTCGGGAATGAGCGTAATGAGCTTGAAAGAGGAAGAGTTCATAGGCACATTCCATCAAACCTTCCACTTGACTCTGATTCTTTGACAGATATAGTTCTTGCTGCTGCTTTTCTTTCTTTATATAAAGAATATGGCCTTTTTCTACGACTACGGCTGATCCTACAATCATTCCATCCTTTGGAAGTGGATTATTAGGTTGAGTGCGTTTGAAGCCTAAGGAGAGGAACGAAGCGGACTCGACCGGACGGGAGAGGAAGAAGAAGCAGACGAGTACGGTTCATACGGTTATGCCGCATCTCCATCTCTAGGAGAAGCAGCTAGATCGATTCCTAAACCGCTAATGCCCCCTCTTCCAACTGAAACTCAAAAAACAGGAGCAATTGCAGCGGATTCTATTCCCTTCCTACCCGGTATGAGCTCCTAACTCGTTGACTTGAGGATGTCACTAGGTTACTTACGGAATCTCAAATCTTGAGGCTGACTACGGCCTCAGATGATTAGGCGGGGACAGGATTCGAACCTGCAATCTTCAGGTCATGAGCCTGATGAGTTGACCAATTCCTCTACCCCGCTTCTGACCCTTATTCCTTATCCGAGAAGAGAGTAGAGTTGAGTTTACTTCAAGCTGAGGAAGACTACTTTGCTAGAGAATACTTAGAGACTCCAACTTCCACTTGATCTCCAGCCAAGGGGCTTAGCACTTTATTTAATTTAGATGCCCTTAGGTTTTGTTTCAAGAATGGCCTGGAAACTATTGGCTCGAGTGGAAGGCTCCTATGTAACCTTACTATAGACCATATCATATCTATTAGCGACTAGAGGCCGAGGGCGAAGGTATGATATTCTATGATATTCGCTCCGGTCTGGAACTAGATGCCTTTAGTTGACCCTTGCCCGAGAATCCGCTTTTGACCTAGAACCTTACCTGCCCGCCGCCCTTTAACAACCTATCCCCAGCTCTTGCGCTAGCCCCATTACTCACTCTACCCCTAGCTATATTCCTAGCTGCCCTCTTTCTCTTGGCGGACAGAGACAGCTTGAAAGGCTTACTTGGAGAGGAATGAAATCACGAGAACGAAGCGCGAAGGCTGGCACGAAGACTGATACAAGGGATTGGGGCGAACAGGGCTTAAGACTTAGCTGAAAGAAGGACTATAATATAAAGAGGAGACTTTTCAAACTTGCCTTCAATCTTTCTGTTTTCGCCCTAGAATCAGAGCCCCAAGAGTCACCCGGTGAATCCAAAATGTAGAAGCCCAACTTCCTCACAGACATAGTAGGCATAGGTCCAACCACCTTTTCAGTATCAGTCTGAGCTATGGGCAGAAGCTAACCACTGGACGAAAGGTTGAGTATGGTCCGCCCGGGGCCAGGTGATATCAGTCTTCGCCTCTGGAAAGCGCCTAGATCCATCATTGAGCCTTAGATTCGAAGGGAATGGATTACTGACTCGATAGAGTGAGGAGAGTTGACTAGACTGACTTGAACAAGTCAAGTTCTTTCTTACTTATTAAGAAGGGAAGCTTGGTACAAAACTTGGAATTGGATAGAATTGTGAATATCTGTAATCTTCAAGACCCTTTGACGAAAAAGATCTCAACCGTTGATCCGACCCAAGAGTCAGACTTTGCTATAGGATGAAGGAAAGCCTCAAGAAGATATAGATAGGGAACTTCGACATGGTTTCCAAGTCAGCGCAGCGTCAGTACTGGGCACCCAACCCATTCACCCAGGAAGGAAAACTGCAACTAATCCGGCTCCTCTTACAAAGAAAGGCTACAGAAGCACCTTAATTGCCAGTACAGCCTAGCGTAGGCTACCAAAAATAGGAGGGAGTCCCTCGGACCCTACTGGGGGAGATTGAGCTACGATCTTTCTTCCACCAAAAGCCTTTGCTTTGCGCCCAATTCGCGTAAAGGGAGGGCGCCATAACTCGTCCTGAGCGCGCAGCAGCAGCTTTCTTTGCCTGACTTCGCTCGCAGTATGGAAGATTGGATTCGTCAGTTTTCTTCTTCGATATAACCAACCTCACAGATCCTACTCAATCTTTTACACCGATATATTTGACTCTCTCGACCAGGTCATCATAATAAAAGACTGAAAAATATTTCCGAAGTGAGAGAAGGAGGGAAGGCGCGCTACAACTAACATAACAGCCGGCTGAAAAAAAAACGTTAGCTAGCTAGGCTAGCGCGCAATGGCTTTCTCTAATAATAAGGTAAGCTTCATAGCTTCAACCTATACAAGGTGCTGCTCGCTTTCTCTCAGCCACTAGTGGCTTATGTAGTGGTCGGCATTCCTACGCGCGCCTCCTAAAAACTACTTAAGAATCCAAAGGTCACCTTTGGATGTTGTCGTGACGCTTTGGTTACGAGGGTTACGGTGGTCTGAGTTTATGGATGAATTCAGTCGGCGAAAGTCCCTCAAACTCAATCAATATCAACAACATGTCGTGACCGGTTAGGCTTGGTTTATTTTGTCAGAAAATCAAGTAGGTTTCGGGGGTTCATTGATTAGTACACCTCTGGTGCTGGTAAGGTTGGGACCGTGGTCGTCTGTCTCCAGTTTGCCGGCCAATAAGAAGAAGATCTCTGAGATTGACCAGACAACTGCCTTGGTTTGGCTATTCCTTTCTATTGAAAAGGAGTCAGCTATCTGCGCGAGTCACCTTCTTCTAGGCTCCGCTAGACGACACGGCATTCTCGTTCAAATATAGGCCGGCCGTACTTGTGATGGTTCCCAAGGATCCAATATGATACCACTTAGGTCTACGTTGCCACGATATTGTTCTATGGAAGCGGGCAGGAGAAGTTCGGCCCGGTTTTTTTTGTTCGTAGGGGACCTTGATAACGCATATTCAGTCGTACCGGCACGGTCCCACTGATTTGTTTTCGATCGGAGCATCAAGCAACGCAACCCGGTTCGTTCTACTTGACTAAGCCTCGTGCTCGTCCAAGGAGGGAGTTTGCTTTACCCAACTCCCTTTTTGATAACAAGGCAGAAACCCCTGACCGGACATTCATTAGTTTCGAATGAAGAATGAAGAGTGCCCTGCCCCAGAAAGCACCTACTCCTATCAAAAGGAAAAGCGTGACTTTACTAACAATCCAATTCCTATCACAAATATTAGTAAAGCCTAAAATCGCTTTACTAATATCATAGGGCCTCGATTGTTGCTTTCTTCGCATCGCATGCGTTTGCGCATTAATACATTAATAGAATACACATATATAAAGGCTTTCCTTGAGTTTTCAATAAGGGGCGCCCCATCTATATCTATAGTAATAGTAAGGAGCCTTTTCAATAAGGCTCGCGCTAGGCGCTTTTTGCTTCCCTAAAATCGAATATTTTTGAATTGGTAAAGACCCACCCCTTGTTTCAGTCAGAATGAGTCCCCGGGACCCCGGGACATTGGCTTCCGCCAACAGTGGACTATTAAGAATCGCATCCCGCGCATATTCTACATTATAGCCTGCAACTGATTCAGCTTCCGCTTCTGGGAGATCAAACGGAGCTCGATTAGTTTCTGCTAGACAAGAAATGAGGAACATAACCAATACAGGGAACAAAGGAATACCAGACCATATCTGCTTTTGCGCCATGACAATTTCACTCGAATTACGGGGACCTACACATATTAGTACAGTATACCGGGGTCCCCGGCCAGAACCACACGTGCAAGTTTCCCTGCATGTGGCTCGTCCGTGCTTTCCGAGGCGTTACCAGTGACTCAGCATGGGAGAGAAGGCGGCTGAACTGCACACTTTCGTGTTCAGAGCATTGTCTGAGTGAGTAGGAAGCGCCTATCAAGCAAAGCTTTCTTGAAAAAGCGGAGCTGTTTCCTTTTCGGCGCCCGCCTTTGATTTAGGTGTTGGGGCAAGCCCCAGGAATCAAAGTCTAGGTTGGCTCCCAGCTCCATTTCGGCCGGCATCCTGCTCTCGAGGGAGTGGAGTCCTGGAGCGAACTACTCATTGCTGTGTTGCCCCAAAAAAAGGATTGGTGAAGAACATGATATTATTTTGAGGGAGGGAAAGCGTGGTTGACAAGCTACTTTCGAGGAGAGGCGACTGGACTGGAGTGCTTTCATCAAATGATGCATGTGGGCGGAGCCATGAATTTGGCCCGATTCGGCCTGGCCTGGTCGGGAAGAGATTCACATAGAGACTACTGTTATCCGGGAATCTCTTTATATGTTAGCTAGAGGGGGCGGGCTTTCCTATGGTAGTCCCGTTACGGCCTCTGACCGTCCGTCCTGTCTCATCTTGATTTGGCTATACTTGTATGTAGCCAGCCATGTTAGCTTCACATGAGAGCCTTTTTTAACCTTTAGAAAAAAGGCACTCATCAGTAAGCTCGGCCCCTTGATTTCCTATTCAGCTTTGAAGAGAATAGGTCCCATTCAAGCGTCCGCCCGCCCTTATTTAGCTGCCACGCACGACCCGACCCAATAGGAACGATTTCAGCGCCTCTCTCCAGATAAAAAAGCAAAACGCGCCATCACCTACAGCCCTTGATTCTGCCGGGTACTTCCATGAAATGAAAACGGGCGGCATCGTCGTATGCTCGACATTTGTTGCCCTGGTTTATACCCCGGAGTACTCCTATGGCCGATCTGTCACCCAACCTCTTTAAACAACCTAAAGGCTTGGTCCCGTTTGGAGTTGGAGAATGGGCCTTATGTCACGGCTTAGTCAGTTATTCTTGCAGTTCAGATAAGGATTCGGACCGTCACTTCTCTGAAAGCATGTTTTTTTCCTCCCTCCTTGGAACTCGTCCATTCGTTAGGTGATCCCTTGCTCTCACGTTCGAGTGTTTGCTCGTCGTTTAGGCCGGTGAGTGAGATTTCTGCTCATTGCAGTCACTTCCGGGGTTCTTCGCACCTGGATAGTACCAGGATCCTTGTGCCCCGGCCCTTTTTCAGATAAAGCTGCCCACCCGAAGCCCGCCCTATGACCCAAAACTCAAATCAAAATAAGCCTTGCGACGAGACGCGGACAGTCCCCATGCTGCGGTTCCCTCCGGTTTGGGTTGGGTTAGGGGAACATCCGAGCGATTACCTTCGCGGATCCAAACGCGCTCACAAGGCGCACAATAAGAATAAGACCAATAGAGACTTCATAAGAGACCATTTGAGCTGCAGATCGTAATGCTCCTAGAAAGGCATATTTCGAATATAGAAGAGTGAAAGTTCCCAACAATCAACGAGTTGATCATACCCTTCTATGAACCGTACGAGCACGTCCTCTGTCACCCCCCATCGCGCTTACGGCTCTATACCCCAACTTGCTCTGGTTTTTATTCCTCCTATTCCTCGGTAAGCGGACCGTGGGAGCATGGGGGCGATATCCGTTTTTGACTGATAGAAAATCTCTCTTTTGTCTCTCCTGACCAACAAAAAATCACAATCGAAAAAGTGGTGATTTCCGCGTCGGATACATCTTTATCTGAGGAGCCGGTCGACGAAGCCTCCGGATTAGATAAAGATGTGCAGTAGTTTCTAGGACGAAGCCGAGACAAAATAATTATCTCAATCTGTAACATTCAAAAGTACATAAAATAAAATAAAAACTATACTCAATTTGATACAATCAATCTTCACCTAGACTCTACATTCACTACAAGAAAGATAGGAATTAGCAACGAAAAATTACCGAAAAAAATTTTTCCGTTGCAAATTAGCGACGGAAATGGGGTTTTAGTTTCTAAAATCACCCAAAAACATTTCGTTTAGCGACGTTTCTAATATCCGTCGTTAAAAATGGAGGGAAACTATCTCGGAAAAATTTGCGACGAAATTTAGGGACGGTAAAAGTTCCCGTCAGTAACAACCATGAAATTGGCAATGGAAGTTTGTCGACGGAAATGATACCGTTGGTAATTATCGACGGATTTGTTACTTCCTTCGGTAAAGCTGGAAAAATTAGCGATGGACATATTACCGCCGGTAAATAATACGAGAAGTGAAGGCGAAATAATAAATTTTGAAAATGCCGATGATATTCCGTCGCTAAACTATTAAACATTATTTACTTAAACAAAACGACATCGTTTTGTTTAACACCAAACGACGTCGTTTTCTTGTTATGTTTTAAGACGTTATAAACCCCCTCCCCCCAACCTCTGGTTCATCTTCTTCGCGTTTCTTCTTCGGTCTTCGGTCTTCTTCCTCCTCTGACGACTTCCTCCTCCGTCCGGCGTCTGTCATCAACCTTCCATCGTCGTTGCTGTGTGGGTTGTTATCTTCTCCCACCATTAAATCATTTTTGTGGAGGTAATGGTTGTTTATGAATTTTTGTTGTTTTTTCGTCTTTGATTTTTTTGTATGTAGATTTTTGTGAATGGATAAAGGATTTAAGGTAGAAATACTAGTGTTAAAAGGTTTAGTTTTGAATTTTGGTTGTGATGTTGAGATATGAAATTCATGCACGTAAGGTGTTTGACAAAATGTTAACAGATGAAAAAAATGAGTTTTTGTAATTGTTTTGGAGAGATTTGATGGGCATTAAATAAAGTAGATGTTAACATAAGGTGTTTGACAAAATGTTAAAAAAAGAGTCAGTAGTTAGCTATGAGGTATATTGAAAGTAGTATTTTTTAAGGTCATTATGAATAAAAAGTTATTATATTATTAGGTAAAGTAATTGAGCTTGTAACACTTGGAATCATAGAGTTATGAGGTAAAGCGATTGAACTACTGATATGCGTCAGAAGTATATTAAGGAGTGACCTTTGGTGAAGATGGAGTTGAGACAAATTGTGAAGTGGCACTTGGGTTTGAAATAAGAATGTTGTAATAAGGTTTAGGATGAGATAAGATGGCATAGACAAGATCATCACCAATAAGAGTTTTGACTTAATCAAGATATTTATTTATCAAATTTGAAGATATTTAAAGAAGGTGGAAGTTAGATATTTAGGTTTGAAGAGGACTTATTTTGATATGAAAATTTTTTCTCAAAGAAAACAACATATCTAACGATAAAAATGTGATTTGAGGTAATGTCATAGCAAATGGAGGA
This sequence comes from Erythroxylum incrassatum, assembly GCA_026546855.1. Lineage (NCBI taxonomy): Eukaryota > Viridiplantae > Streptophyta > Magnoliopsida > Malpighiales > Erythroxylaceae > Erythroxylum > Erythroxylum incrassatum. Next base: position 30,461,262 of record JANVCL010000212.1, on the reverse strand, counting down.
GTAACGTGGCAAGGAGAACCTAGATATACACATGATTGAGATGGTGGTTTAAGTTTATGAGTGTTTATCTATTGTGAATGTAGTAATAGAAGAGTTCAAACAAGAGGAACCAATATAAGATATAAATGTCATTACCATTGTGGCTATGATGTACTTGTTACCAACATTTCTTAATGCAGTGCCAAATTTTAAAGATTAGAAGAAATGTGATATATGGTACCAAAGTTAAGCATCCAATTGTTATAATGACTTGATTGTCCTTTAGCCATATGTCCTTAACAATTGTAACTGTATTGATTGCCACTGATATTTTCCGGAATTATAAGTGTTGTGAGGCTAATTTGATTTCCTTGATAGTGATTATGATTCTATTATCTAATACTCGTATTGTTCGAGCCTTGAGTTGATTCATGTGGCTATGATTAGTACAATAGTCTCCACCTTATTTTTTTCAATATACTTCAACAGTTATACTATAAAGTAGATGTTCACAAATATTTTCATTGTAGGAACTCATTGGTTGGCAATATTTCTATTTCGAAGTTGATGAAAAAAATCTAGAATAAGCAGGTATTCAAATGATATTGATTTCGTTATAATTTTTACAATGTCAACAATGAATTTGCATACATTTAATCGAATTTCTTTCAGTTTCTATATTTTTCATTCTAGATTTTTCATCATCTTCTTTCATGTACTTCAGGAAGTTCCTTCTGCATACCGATTGAGGTAAGTGTTTTTGTTTTTTACTACGTTTTTGTAAACTTGGATGTGTATTTGGTATTTGTTTGTGGTTTCTACTTCCCATATGAGACGCCCACATTAATGGAAAGCATGACTCAGATGAGACATGAGCTGGAATAGTTAAAGGCAAGCGACAGGATTTTTAAAAAAATATTTAGTTTCATTTAACGGCGGAAACATAACATCTATCTGTAAACTAATTTCATTTACCGAGGGAAAACTAAAACTGTTGGTAAATTATTAGATATTTGCTGACGGTAAGTCTTCCTTCTGTCGGTACAATTGTAAAAGCCAGTTTGCTAAACATTTGGTCACCGACAGTCAATTGTTACCGTCAGAAAATATTGTGACAGAATATTTTTCCCTTCAGCAAATTTACTGACGGTTATTGTATTATTCGTTGACAAATTTACCGATCATTTATTCACCAACGGATTTGTCTGTCAGTTTATTCCGTCGTTAACTTATATTACTGATAGAATTTTACCATTTTCCTTCGCAATTTTCTGTCGTTAATCGACTTTTTTCTTGTACACAAACCACCATACTCTATACAATCTTCCTACTAAGAGATCTTATAAATCTAGCTTATCTATCTAGTAACACAAGTTTACCAACAACAATTTCCAGCAGTAAAATCGAGCAGCATTAATTAACAAAACCTAAACAATAGTTAACATAATCTAAGATGAATAATGTCCTTCTTTCCTTGTTCACTATCAAGTTTGCCCACTTCTCTCATACCTTCATTGATAAGATCATTATTGAATCTTCTAACCACCAACTGTATGAATTAGACACTTTCGTTGAGGTCAGTTGATCTGCTACAGGGAGAGTCCATTGACTTGTTCACTCCATGCTACCTATCCTTTACTAATTTAAGCAAGGAATTTTCTTGGAGCTGATTACTCTTTTGCTTTATACCGAAGAGGAATTTGATACCTACCTTTTCCAAACCTGAAATAAAAACTTGCAGAAGTTTTGTTAGAAAATAAACACTCCAATGCTTACCTTCTCTCAGTGTTTGAGCTAAGATGTTCCATAACTTGGAAGATCACTTTGGTGTTTAAGCACCCCACATCCAAGACTTCATCTTTGAAGGTTCGAGCATTCCTTTCACACCATAAGTTATAGATAATAACAGAAAAGAGGTTGGTGAATATGTTGATGTCACAGTTACGGTTATTGGAGGGGTGGCTGAACCAATTCGGAATGGAATGAAGGTTTATCAAATTGGGAAGATGTATATGGAAGTGGTTGAGCAATTTACCCATACTGATTTAGAGAATAAACATTCAAAGAACAAATGTTCTATTGTCTCATAATCCGAAATACACAGGGAACAATGATTTGTATTAGTATACCTTTTTAAGGAGCTGGTCAACCATTCCAAACAATCAGGTCTAGAGCAATTTGGTAGGTACTATAGAGGCTCCAGGTTACTGATGATCTCGACATTTGCCTCTTGCCCGCACCACTCATTATTTCTGATTACTTCAAAAACTCTAGCTATCATAGGAAGCTCTGACCTATTGATCCCCTTGGTGTAGAAAAATACTTCAAGATCCCTCTAAGATACCAAGGATCCTGCCATAATAAAGTAGTATTCTCATTCCCTATCCTAAATATGAATTGGTTTCCTATTTTATCCCTCACAAATAAGATCTTTCTCCAACTCCATGAGCTATTATAAGTAGGTAGAGCACTCTAGAAATTTTTCCTTTTCAGAATTATTTTATGCACCCACCTAACCCACTTTGCTTCACTGTCATTAAACATAAACCAGATTTTGTTCTCTAACAACACATTATTCCAAGTGGACAAATGTTTGATACCTAAGCCTCCCTCCCTTTTCAGCCTACAAAGATCAGTCCATTTGACTTTAGCATGAGATTTAGTAGTGACCTTCCCAGCCTACAAAAAATCCCTAAGTTTAGACTTTATTTCCTTAATAATGGCAGAAGGAAGAATAAAATAAGAAGACTAATAAACTTGAAAAGTAGAAAGGACTAGGATCACTAGTTGAAGTCTACCAGTATAGGAGAGGTTTTTATGAGTCCATTTGTTAATCCTAACATCAATTTTCCCCAATAAGGGTAAACAATCCCTCGTAGACAACCTTCCTATTAAGAGAGGTACCCCCAAATACTGAATGAGGAAAGTACCTTTCTTGAGTCCCGAAATAACTTCTGTTTGATGAGTCAAAGGATTCATATCAAGGGATAAGAAAAATTGACTCTTGGAAGGATTCATGTCCATGCCAGATAAATTAGAAAAGGTACCTAAGCAATTAAGCAAAGTTTGAACAGAATTTAAATCAGCATGGCAAAATAAAAGAAGGTCATCAGCAAACAAGAGATGGGTAAGTTTAAGGGTTTTGCATCGCCAATGGTATTTGAAGGAAGGATTCGTATCTATGCAATTATTTAAACTCCCCGAAAGGGCTTCCATATAAATAATGAAAAGGAATGGAGATAGTGGGTCTCCTTGTCTTAGACTTGACTTCCCTCTAAAAAATTTAGAGGGAGATCCATTGATCAAAATAGCATAGGAGGGAGAAGTTATACACTCTTTGATCCATTCTATGAACTTTTAAGGAAAGCCTGTAGCTACTAGTATGTTAAGGAGAAAATATCCTTGGATTGAGTCATAGGCTTTTTGAAGGCCCACTTTAAAAGCACATCTCTTGTGGTTATTTGAAAGATGGTAGTTCTTGAAAATTTCTTGTGCTAACAAGATGTTATCCCCTATTCGACGATTTTTAATGAAAGCACTTTGGTTAGGACTGACAATGTGAGGAAGAGTCTCTCTAAGCCTATATGCTATGATTTTTGCAATCACTTTATAAATCATGTTGCAGCAAGAGATATGCCTATAATCTACCACTGTGGAAGAAAGGTAATTGAATTCAATCTCATGAAAACTATTTTTTGTTAATATCAACATGTTTTGGGAAAAATGCTAACTAGATAATATACTTTAGAATTGCATATAACTAAATAAACTAATTTATAACTACCAGTTAAATCTTTGTGCTAAAATATTTATATTTGATGTTAAACAATTAAACTTATAGTCAACAATACAAATTTTCATCATATAATTAATATAAAAATAGATTTACAAATATTAAACAATATTCATGAATAACATTAAGTCTATATCGAGAAAATTAAGAAATGGTAAAGTTTACTTCATAATAAATATTGTGAGTATTTAATTTTGCAATGTATAATTATTGATTAATGGTCATTTTGGGCCATGTGAAGTTTAATGGTCATTTTGGGCCATGTGAAGTTTAACATATAGTTTAGATGTTAACAGATATCTTATAAATGATGTTTTATATTTGGTAATATTAGTAAGTTAAATTTTCAAACATTAAACAAAATGTCAAGATCAAGTTCAATGGAAGATCAAAGTGATCAAAGTATCAAAATGAGCAAAGTAGAGCACTAAATGTAATACAAGAGAGTTTCAAGGTGATTCAAGTCAAGTAGGCTAATAATAAGAAAGAATGAAATTTGTTCTATAAGTAACAATTATTATAATCTTTCTTCTAACATAATATTGGTCCTTTCAATGAATTAGGAACTCAATAATTATTTTATATTTTATATTTAGCTCATATTATATATGTTTTTTCATAACCAAGAGGAAATTTTATAGTTTTAAAGAAAATCTTTCTTGGTGCATCAAATAATTTTAATGAGCTGTTAAAATAATTTTGGATCAAGTTTTTCCAAATAAGTATATTTATTCTTTGAAAGAAATTGAATTTTTTTAAAAAATTTTAGTTTAAGAAGTTTAGTCAACTAATATAGTGATTTTGGAGACCAATGTTAGGGTTTCAAGAGGTTTTAGACATTATCTACATATAATTGTCAATTAGCGTTCCTAAAAACATTAAATCTAGTATCAAGAGTTTGTATGACCACACTTATAGCTACATTGATTGACTAGTATGGCCTATTGGTAAATTAGTATAGTAGAGTGGTCAACTAGTGCTCATGTAACTTGACATTATAACAACTAATTTTTATTTTTAACAAATATTTTGACTTTTTTTAGTATAAATATATCACATATGAGTCGTGAGAAGGGCCTAGGACACTAGATGGAGTCTTGGAAAACTTTTGAGAGAATTTTATGAATTCTTTTGTATGCATGCATGTGCATGACATGAACCTTTAATGGATTGTATGATTAAGAAAGGAGTTCGTATTTGAATGAGTGTGATATTAATTGAGAGAAAAATTAATTACTTAGGATTTACTTACAATTGTGACAAAAAAAAGACTGTAAAAATATTTCTCTTTACTTTGAAGGAAGACATGCATGAAAGGCGACTCTGCCTATTAAAAAAGACAATAGTGAATTCCCAAATAGAGATTAGAGACTAAACATAAGTCAAAGATTTTCTAGTCAAACCATTATAAATAAATTTTGTGCCTTTTTTAGTTTTTGTTTATTATTCTTATAATTGTTTTATAATTATTTTATATGAATTATCTTAAGTATTAACTGTAGTAAACAAAGTGTTCATTAATTTTCAAATAGGATAAAAAGTGAATATACATAATTTGTCCCTCCTCTCATATGTCATCGGGAGATCAACAATCATATATAGCAACATTAATTTAAAAAATCACTACAAGAAAATTAGTAATTAGCAATGAAAAATTACCGACGAAAATGAAACAATAGCAAATTACCGATGAAATTCATGCTCCGTCGGTAACATTGTGAGAAAATTTTTCATTTTACAACAAAAAATATCCACAAGTAAATATGGATGCAAATTATCTCGACAAATTTTCTGACAGAATATAGCGACTGAAGAAAATTCCCGTCAATAAAAAGAGGGGAATGCTTAGCAAAATAAATAAGTTTTGGGTTTATAGATGGAATACATTTTTATCGATAAATTCCATCTATAAATTTTAAAGGTAAACGTTATTGTTTTCTTTGGCTTCAACATTTTTAATAAAATAAAAATGACGTCGTTTGATTTAACATCGAATGATGTCGTTTTCGTTTAACCTAAAACTACCGCAACCCCTTCCCTCTCCTCCATCGCATTTGGCTAATTATTTTTCTCTCTTATGTCGTCACCATCCTTGCCCTCCTCTCTGTGCCTACCAAAGCCCCACTGTCCTTGTCGTCCCTGTTAGGAGAATAATTAGTTAGCTATGATTTTCATTGAACGTGTTTGTTATGATATGATCACAATCAGATTATTTAGATAAGATTAGATTTGTTAGTAATGATTTTACTACTTGTATTATATATATCTGTACTCATCTGCTGTATTTGATTATCTGGAAATATACACACAATTCAACTATTTCAACTTGGTATCAGAGCATAACACATGGCTCACTCCTCTTCTACTTTTGCTACTTCTGGTTCTCCTTCGACAACAGACACTGTCTCAACCATCACACCAACCATATCACATACACAACACACATTCTCCATCAAGCTGAAATCAACCAACTTTCTCACTTGGAAAACTCAGTTCATTCCCATTTTGAAATGTTACAATCTCACTGGTGACATAGATGGCTCAAACCCTGAACCACTAAGCCAACTTTCCAATCCTCATACTAACAAGATCGAAATCAACCCTGCTCACATTCAGTGGGTTCAACGAGACCAACTGCTCATTAATTGGATTCTTTCATCTTTCACCAAAGAGGTTTTCCCTTATGTGGTTGGCTTCCACACTGCACATGATATATGGCAGACACTTCAAAACACTTTTTGTAGCGCCCCATATTAGGGGTTAGGAAATGACAAAAATTTAGTACGTTTTATGCTTGCTATTTGAATATTTGCTAAATTGTGCATAAGCATTTTGGCATGCATTCATGACATTTTTCGGATAAATTGGTTTAATGAGATTTCTGATTTATTCGGACTGTATTAATATAATTTGGCAATTTTTGTACATTTCGAATATTTTTAGAAATTATTGGTGAATTAATTTTGAATTGAAAATTTAAGTGGCGAGTTATATTATTATTACTTAATTTTTGGTGAATTTTAGGAATTTTTGAAAGATATTGGGTATTTGTTTGTTTTTAGAATAATAATAAATAAATTAATAAAATAACTAAAATGGACGAATTATGTTATAACGAGTGGGTTACATGCAAGGTGACATGGGGTAGTTGATAGGAGTAACAAATGGCGTCGTGCATGGGTGATTTCTGGCATTAAATGCACAACACCCACGTTACCATGCTTTAGCCTTCTTTTTTTTAATAAAAGCCTTTGGAAGTTGTTCTTGTGGCTTGAACCACCGAAGCTCTTTCATCACTGCTTTCGATCTGCTTTTCTGCTGCAAATAACTAGGTTAGTCGTTTTGATAAGGAATCTTTTCTGGTGTAATATAATTGTATGCATGCATGGTTAACAAACCGAGACTTATATATATATGATCTGTTATGGGTTGAAGTGAAAACAGAGTATGAATATGTTTCATGCTTGAGAATACGTTTTAAGAGTTGGTAGAGATAAATTGGAGCTAGAAGAATCATCGAAGTAGTAAGTGCAAAAATTCTGGAGAAAAGACAAATGCATTTAGATTCATCCTCTGTAAGTAGATTAAGACAAGTGTTCTATTTTAGCTTCAAAGATGATATCTTTATATATATATATGCAGTAACGTTGTTCTTTAAGATATATATATATATATATAGGCATGATCTGTGTAAGGAGTGATTCGGTGATAGTAATGAGTGTAAGACGTGTTTAAAGTTGGGAATAACAAGAGAGAAGGAGTATAAAAATTTTGGAAAATTACGTTTGAAAGAAACGCAGTAGTGTGAGAAAGCGAATTTTTAGATTAGTAGTGTTTGAAGTTTAAGATTGTTTCTGATGATTCTGATAGTATAGAAATGCTGGATAGATGAGTTTTGAAGTGAAGAAGTTAAAGAGAAATGGAAGAAAATTTTGCTGGTACGTATGGGTTGGTGAAGAAGAAGATGAACAGTGTTGTTGGGTGTTATAAGTCGACTTGTAAGTCGACTTGTGTAGTGTAAGTCGACTTGTAAGTCGACTTGTGTGTTGACTTGTGTGTCGACTTGTGTAGTGTAAGTCGACTTGTGTGTGCTTCAACGGATATATTCCACATAAACTTTAATATTTGAAATCACAATCCGCAATCTTCACAATTATCATCTTTTGCACATTTTGTGATGTGATTTATGGAGTAATCCCAGAATTTGTCATGAACATGCAGTATACATATTCAATATACATTAGTGAATTTGTAATCATGCACAATAGTGATTTGTATATGTGTTAACTGTTATAGAGGAACGCATAGACCGACCACTTCCAGATATTGCCGAAACTTCGAGGCAATAAATAGTAAGGACGATTTAGGTAAGTAATATAGGTAAAAAATTTCAGTAAGTAATTTAGGTAATTTTGAATGATATATTTTGTGAGTCAACCTAGATGATTTCTAGGATTGATTTAATTTGATTTGTTTCTGTTTCTAATACTATTATACTGCTTGCGATTTGTTTATGAATTCTGGACTTAAATTGTCCGAGGAGCTCAATATTCGGGATTGTATCGGAAGTGTTATTTGCTTGCACATGAAATGTCTGAAATGACCTTATGGTGTTTTACAACTGTTAAGTCCTAGTTGTGGGTAAATAGGCATGCCTAGAAGAGTCTGCAGCTGCTCCTGTTATTGAAACTTCGGTGTCTCCTGTTATTGACACTTCGGTGTCTCCTGATATTGACACTTCAGTGTCTTCTGTTATTGACACCTCGGTGTCTCCTGATATCGAGACATATGTCTCTCTTGCTGATACCAATTATGGTATCTCCTGTATAAGTCCTGTTACCCACTTCTGTTCATGGATTTATAGTTGATTTGTTCTGTATTCTGATATCTGTTCTGATTCTATATTCTGATTCTGTATTCTGATATCTGTTCTGATTCTGAAGGATTTATTGTTAGTAGTGTGCCCTAGGCCAATGAACATTTGTGATTCATGTATTAACATTATGATTTGTTAATAATATATTATG